>BHFT01077463.1:0-13255 GCA_004320025.1 Laticauda laticaudata
CCAACGGATGGCAAGCTTTTTTTAATGTTTTACATCCTCTTTGCATCCATAAGTGCAGTGGGACCGGGCCTTAAGTGAACATTTGAAGTTATGCAATAGGCACCCTTAGTGTTTGTGAACAAGTCCCCAAACTGTGAATATTGTAGCACCACGGCAGTTGTTCACAAACAACAACCACAGAGGCTCTGCAATATTTGTCCTGAATGTTGCTGGCCAAAATGGGGCTTCTGAGGAGCAGATGTGCTTCTCTGACACTCCATGCATGACTTCAGAGACCTTACCTGGCACGTTGCAGGCTGATTGGAGCTTCCGAGGGGTGGATCCAGCCCTTTGATGCTCCAGCCCTCTGCACACCTCCCCTGGCTTGTTGCAGGCCAAAATGAAGCTTCCATGGGGCAAATTCATACACCCCCAGAAGCTCCATTTCAGTCTGGAATTGGTAGGCTCCATTACATTTATAATTCGAGGACTATCTCTATTCATTTGGAGGTGACTGGACTCAAGCAGAATAAAAGGGCCTGAATAGGAAGACTAGAAAAATATAAATAAATCATGTTCTTCATCCTCAGAACAATGTTGACAAACACTTCCAAGGAAAATGTGTGGGTATAGAATACTGCAAATATACCAGATAGTTGAAGAACAAAAAAGGGCATTGGAAGAATATTAAAGTACAGTTATGAAGAAGCACTGAAGCCAGTATACCAGGAAGGCTTACTGAATAGAATACTGGAGACACCAAAATGGCCTACAAGGAGGACCAAATGAAGAACAGAAAAGTGGCATGGGAAGGTAAAACATACATAGTCCCTGATTTATGACCACAATTGATCCAAAAATTTCTGTTGCTAAGCAAAACATTTGTTGAGTGAATTTTGCCCCATTTTATGACCTTTCTTGCCACAGGAATCACTGAATCACTGCAGTTGTTAAATTAGTAAAAGATTGATAACTGAACCTGGTCTTCCCATTGACTTTGCTTGTCATAAAAGAGGATCATATGACCCTAAGAGACTGCAATTGTCATACTTATGAACCAGTTGTCAAGCACCTGAATTTTGATCATATAACTGTGTGAAAAACTACAAATAAGTCACTTTTTAAAGGGGCCCATTTTTGACTGGCAGAGTGCTGCAGGAGGTATGGAGGGCAAAAATGAACTTCGGGGGGGGGCACATGCAGACCCTTGTGCCCTGTTTTGGCTGGTAGGGTGCTGCAGGAGGCATCCATTCTGCCCTCCTGCCCCACCCCACCTGCCGCCGTCAGCTCACGGACAAAAACTACAATGCTGATCCGGGCCTCGAAGAAATCCAGTTTGACATCCTTGCATGAGAAGAATAGTGACAGGAACTGGGTATGATTAGTCTAGAGAAAAGAAGAACTGAGGTGACATGATAGCAATATAGCAGTATTTGAGGGGCTACCACAAAGAAGAGGGGGTCAACTTATTTTCCAAAGCATCAGAAGTCAAGACAAGAAATAATGGATGGAAATCAAGGAGAGAAGCAACCTGGAATTAAAGAGCTTCATCACCACTGGAGATTTTTCAGATGAGACTGGACAGTCACTTGTCTGAAATGGTATAGAGTCTCCCGCTTGAGCAAAGGTTGGAGTAGATGGCCTCCAAGGTTACTTGTAACTCTATTCTGATTGACAAATACTGTGTTTCTCCAACAATACGGCCTCCACCAATAGGAAGGCCCAGCATGATTTCTAGGCATGAGGTGAAATTGAAGCCGCTGCCGCCCAAATTTAGGCCTATTTAAATCATGCATTTCCTGCCATTTCTCACATCGTTCGTTAGAACTACATGAGGTGAGAGAAATGGGCGAGGGGAAGGGTGGGGGGATGGGGAGAAAACTTGCCTTTAGGAGTGCCCTGCGGTATCCTAGGATAGAATACCCTGATAGCTGATAGAAGCTCCCTGAAGCAGAGTCCCCAGCTGCTTCAGGGCGTGCATGGCTACCTGTGTCCCCTTGCTTTTAAGGCAGTCTCTTTCAGGCGATGGAAGCTCCCCAAGTGCAGTCACCAGCCACTTCGATTGGCCAGTAGAAGTGGCCTTGGGGTCGAGCGCACACACACACACTCCCCTCGCCACGAGGCTGCTTCTTTCGGCAGATGAAAGCTGCCTTGAAGGCAGAGTCACCAGCTGCTTCAGGGCAAGGCGTGGCTGCCCGTGTCCCCTCATCTTTAGGCAATCTCTTTCTGTTGATGGAAGCTGCCAAATGCGTCACCAGCCACTTTGATCAGCCGTAGAAGTGGCCTCGGGTGAGCGCCAGACACACACTCCCCTCGCTGCGAGGCCTCTTCTTTCAGCAGACGAAAGCTCCTTTGAAGGCAGATTCCCCAGCCACTTCGGGGCGAGGCGGGGCTGCCTGTGTCCCGCCTTTAGAGTGAGTTTCCAAATTTTAAAAACATAAAATAAAACTTTATTTACATTGTTATCAACATCAAGACATCTTTTGCATCTCCTCACATTTTTCAGTATATGTATTTACTTATTCCTGTACCATTACAACTTCCTCTTATTACTGTATAAATCAATATCTTTTATCCTTACATATCAATCTTCTCCATGGTATATTTACATATTTACATATTCCTTCATTCTTTTCCTAATTGCCATTTTATTTTCTCTTTATTTCTAAACCACTCATCCCAGGCATCCCAGGCCCTATAATAAATTGAATCTTCCCTGTCTTTTATTTTCATCGTTAGCCTCTCCATCTCTATACAATCTATTATCATTTTTTATAACCATGCCTTCCAGTGGAACCCTTTTTTCCTTCCAGAGATGTGCATACAAAATCCTTGGAACTGTTAATATATGTAACGTATTATATCTATCTGTTTTATTGCATTTTTGTGTTATTATACCTAATAAAAAGGTTTATTGATTAAATTCTATTTTCTAATTCCTGATTTCTTCTATCCATTGTCTAATTGTATTCCAATATTTTTTCACTTCCTAGCATGTCCACCAGGTATGAAAATAAGTGCCTTTTTCTTTTCCACATTTCTTTTCTTTTTCTTTTCCACATTTCCACATTAATTTGGGTCTGCGTTAAACATTTTTGCCAATCTAGTGGGGGGAGGGGGGGGAAGGTGCCATCTGTAGAACATTTTGTATTGATTTTCCTTGTATTCTGTGGATGTAATTAGCTTGTAATTTGATCCCCACATTCTCTCCCAATTTTCCAGCTCTATATTGTGGCCAACAATAGATTAATATTTTTGATTGCACCTTCTTTAAGGACCCCAATTGTGACTATTTTAGATTGTTAGAGATACTACCCATACTAAAATATATATTAATAGATATCCATACTAAATATATATTAATACTTATATAGATATTTACTGTATATTTATAAATATTTATTGAGTTAAATAAGTAAAGTTAGTAATAACAAATTGAAATACTGGGAGAACAGTGAAACATCCAATCCATCACTGATAATTGCAACCCCATCAGGTAAGTGTTCAACTGAGGGCATGCTGAGTTCCAAAAAAGCAAGTTCTACCTTAAATATGCAGACAATAAAAACAATTCTTAGAACAAATAATGAAAAAAGAATTGGAGATATTTTTCAGACAAAATATGGAACATCAAACAATACCTCAAAACTTATGGGATACCACAAAAGCATATATAAAAGACTAACAACAGCATATATGGCACGAAGAACAAAGTAAAAAGAAAACAACAAACTGCATTGCAAGATAAACTCAAAAATCTGGAAATAATACTACAAAGAGAGCCACAAAACAACAAAATAAAAGGAGAAAGGACTCTGGTTAGACACAAATTAAACATATTGATGCAAGAAGAATGATTACAAAACATTAGAATGGTGAGGCAAAATTACTTCGAACATGCAAATTAACCAGGGAGATGGCTATCGCACAAATTAAAAAAAGAAAAAGAGAGAAGGTCAATGCAACACCTGATAGATGAAAATGGCACCGTCTACCACCAGAAAGAAAAGAAAAAAGACATTACGAGGAAATATTTTGCGGACCTATATAGATGGGAAGATATAACAAAAGAAAATATCCAACAATATTTAAAAGAAAAATGTCTAGCCACAATTTCGGAAGAAAATAAAGAAATATTAAACAGTGAAATAATTCAAATGGAATTAAAAGAGACAATTCGGAAACAAAACAACAAGACTTCAGGACCAGATGGGGTCCCAAGGGAGCTATATAAAACCTCACAAGAATCACTGGAAACAAGAATGCTGGGAGGTATACAATGAAGCAATGGTGGAAGCGAAATTACCAAAATCATGGGAGGGAGCATATATCACACTAATTCCAAAAGAGGGCACAGATCATCAACAGATTCAAAATTACAGACCTATATAAATGTTGACTACAAAATATTTATTACTATTATTACAGAAATGCTGAAAAAACTCCTAAGCGAAAATATACATCCAAATCAAAATGGATTTTTCCAGACAGGCAGATCAAATATACTACAAGAACAGTAATAAACATTTAAGCCCCTGTCCCACTGCACCAACGGATGCAAAGAGGATGTAAAATGTTAAAAAAAGCTTGCCATCTGTTGGAAAAGCACAAATGCATCCGTTGTGTACTCACTGCATACATGTTTCATATCTCTATCCCTCAGCATCCATCCACTGAGATTTCATCCGCCCAAAAAGTTTTTGAGCTGCACAAAACTTTTTGAACGGATGAACTTTCCGCACATAGATGTACATCCGCGACATATACGGGCAACAAATGTTCGATGCCCGTTATCACCCCGTTAAACATCCGCTGTATCCTCTCGGCATCCTCTGGACATCCTTTGCAACTCCACATCCGCTGCAGCTGAAAAACGGAAAGAGGGAGGAAACGAAAGGTACACGGAACGTCCACACAGCGTTAGTAGCATGGAAATAGAAAGGATGTAAGCATATGAAATCTCGTATATAAGCATTAAAAAGGACAAAACGTTTGTATCTGGGATGTATCTCGGATATTTTAGGATGGTCTGCAGTATGTCTAGAGTATGTAGAAGGACACCAAGCGGACAACCATATTTTCTATAAAAAGGGGGAGAAAATACCTGGATCTCAGTATGAGTCCAGCAACCATGATGTACAGACCTCTTCACCCTTGGTCTTGCTCTTCCACATCATCACATTGTTTCTCCACCATGGATCATGACACAATCCGTATGGTAGCTGCAATCATTCATCCACCAGAAACCAAACCCTGTTCTGGACTGTTTCACCTTTTATACAGAAGCAGAAGAAGGAGACGTCCAAGAGCTGTGTGGGTCCGAGGATGGATCGGGAGAAGAATGGAGTTTGGACTCTATGACCAGTTTGATGGTGGAGCTGAGGAATGAAGACCCTCATGCATTCCAGCACTTCATGAGGATGCCACCGCCATGTTTGATGAACCTGTACAGCGTCTGAGACCTACGTTGACAAAGCGCGAGCACCAACTTCCATCCCAGCCTGGACCCTGGACTGAAGGTAGCACTGACTCTGTGCCACCTGGCCTCTGGAAACACATACAGAAAACATGCAGTATGCCTGGAGGATGCCACACAAGCACCATCAGCAAAGTGGTCAAAGAGTGCAGGCCTATCATCGAAGAATACGTGGAGGAGGCTCCTCAAATGCCCCACCACTGAACAAGGCTGGAAGAAACTTGGAAGAACAGTGGTATCAGAGGTGGAACTTTCCCAACACTGGTTGGAGCCATAGATGGGAAGCAACGTGGCCTGCAAGCTCCAGCCAACTCAGGGTCCACTTATTTCAACTACAAGGGCTTCTTCAGCATCATCCTCTTTGGCCATGGTTGATGCTGACTACAAGTTCATGTACATCGATACTTCAGGCAATGGTCAGCTTTCAGTAGCCAGGAATCAACGCCAAGTGACCTCAAGGATGGCTGAAATGCAACATCATGGGTTTTTCCAGATCCAAGACCCCTACCCAATGACACACAAGATGTGCCTACTTCATCATTGGTGATGATGCCTTCTCCCTCAGAACCTACCTCATGAAGCCCTACACTTCAAGATACCTCACCCGTGACAGAGAGGATCTACAACTACAGGCTGTCCAGGGCAAGACGGGTGGTGGAGAATGCCTTTGGCATCCTGGCCAACAGGTTCCAGGTACTTCTCACCACCATGCAGCATCACCACAGACTGTGAGGAGCATCGTGAAGCTTGCTGCATCCTGCACAATCTCATGCACACCTGCTACCGCAGTGTTGCAGAAGAGACTTGTGGACGTCAACAAGGGAATTGGGGACATGGAGCCTGGTGAATGGAGGCAAGGACAAAACCAGATAGACACTGTGGATGTACAGGCCCAACAGAGCTTCACGTGAAGGGAAGAAGCAGCGCAACCTACTGAGACACTGGTGCAACTGCCCCAGCTGGAGCAATTGGAATGGCAAGACACGGATGATAGATGATTAATGGATGTTTCCTTGAAGCTGTCGCATAAACACTGATGAGATTTGCATGTATGTTGAGTGGCCCTACAATGAATAGGGCATTAATTAAAGAGCTTTGGTTTATTTTGAAATGTGTTGATCAATGAATAATTGTTTTTGATACAAAAGCTCCATAATGTGTGGCAGCTGGGAGGGTGGACCATATAGTCCCACTATGTTTGCACTGGAGGCTTATCTATCCCACAACGATCCTTATCTATCCCACAACTATCTTTATCTATCACAACTATCCTTACTATTCCACAAGCATGCAAAGGCTCAACCATTTTTTCAAAGTTTTCACCATACACCTTCATAAAGTAAAAGAAATGAACCAAGTGTCGTAAGCAACAGATAACCTTTATTAATAACTGTCTTAAGTAAACTGTATGACTTTATTAAAAAAGCAAATGACAAGTAAAGTGTCTTAAGCAAAGATAAAGTGAACAAGTAACAACTCAGTCTCTGGCAGCTATTCTCAGTCACTCTGAGTTATGTCATGGTCTCAGCTTTTAAGCGGCCAGGGACTGTGGAGGTGGGCTGTGGCTGGAGGGCTGGTCTGAGGCGCCATTGGGGTGCTTGGCCCCAAGAGTACAATGGGGATGGTGTGTTAAGGAAGCTCTCAGAGAGCTGACTCAGTCCGCGTGAGGTTGAGAGGCCCTTCATCAGGACCTGGCATGTTTAGGCCAAGACTGAATGACAGATTGTCCATCTGACGGGCTTGGGTCTGTGGGGTGGAGGAAGGAGGAGTGTAGTGAAGCTGGTCTGGTCTGCAGCTGGTGAGGTAATGGCGTTTGTGGCGTGCAATGAACCTGGGCCTGGACTGGGAAGGTCTGTTTTTTGCTGTGGGAAGTCCTGTAGTGCGAAGCCTTGGTACGGTGAGGGCTGTTGAAAGGCGTGGAAGGGCTGTGACATCACCTGGGGTGGAGAGTAGACCTGGACAGGGTCGGAGCAGGTTCAGCTGGGCGCTTGAGGGTTGTGCAGAAGTGCTGTGATCTTTCCTTCATCCCTGGTACTGGGCTCGGGCAGGTCCTCAGGTTTTGGCTCACGTAGTTTGATGAAAGTGTGGCGGCTGGAGGATCCTCTGTCCAAGTGGGCCAGCTGAGAGAGAAGTTCTGTGCTGGTCCTCATTGTGTCCCTGATCTCCAACAGGAAGTGTGGCTTTGGCCCTCCAGTCTGCCTCTCTGCCTGCATCCTGTGGAGCTGGGGGTGGGGGTGGGTATGCGTTGGTCTCTGGTGGCTGAGGCCTTCTTCTCCATTTTGTGACAGCAGGGCATCATCTCCAAGTCCTCGGCATGGGGAGTGGCAGCTGTCGGGGGGGGGGGTCTCTGCTGTGGGGCCCTCTGAAGACAACTGCCTGGACAGGCAGCTGGCTCCTGGCTGGAAGAGGACTGGCTCTCTGTGGACTGTCTGAGAGAGAGGGTGGTCAGAGGGGCTGCTCCTCAGTGGCAGACCTCACCTCCAGAAAGCTGCACTTGGCCATGAACGTACATCTCTGGTCAGTGAGCTTGACAGCAGCCTGGCAAGCTTTCTTGAGGTGTAGCTTGCGCATACAGGTGTGCATGTGCTTCACCATCCCAGGAGTAGTTCTGAATGTAGCCCAGGCTCTCTGCCTTGTCTCTCCAAGGCTGCCTGCTTCTTTTTTGGTGTCCCAACACAGTCTGTGGCCTTTCCCTCAGAGGTACTCATTTCTCCCTCAGCCATTCCAGCATCTCCTCCTCATGCTCCTCGAAAGGGTGTACTGTTTTCCTCTCTCCCTTCTCCTTCCCTTGCCTCTTCCTCCTCTGGCGGGACCTTCAGAGCAGGGACCTTCAGGGGCTTGAGCAGCAGGGCTTTGAGGGCTTGGGGATGGTCCACACACAGCAGCTAAGCAGTAGCAGCGGCAGTAGCAGCAGCAGCAGCACTAGCACCAGCACCAGCACCAAGCAACACCACCAGCAGCAGCAGCAGCAGCAGGAGAAGCACCAGCAGCTTCAGAGTCATTGCCAGGGGGTGGATGGTGGTTCTGTCCTTTCTTGCCAGGGGCTGGCACGAGTAGCCACCGGCTTTTCTCTTCTTCCTGACTGACGAACCAATGGTGGTTCTTTGAAGATGTATGTGGCAGCACGTCTTTCCTCTGAATGCTGACCTGCGTGCGAGCTGCATCCTTTTATATCCGCGGAGCTGATGCAACTCCCCCGCATGTGCAGTGAACGTTTTGCATCCGATATATATCTGGCTAATACATCTGCTTTGCTTCCTATAGGCGTCCGGGATGCATCCGCGTCATCCACTATGCATCGCGCCTTCCGCTATGCATCTGCTTCGCTATTCTCCCCCAGAATCCCTGCGGATGTATCATCCACTTCCATCCCTGTCATCCGCTAGTTTCCTACGAACATCCATTCAACATCCCGCTACATCCTACCTACATCCGTTCTTTTCCGTTCTTTTCCATTCTGTTTATGCCAATTTTCGCCACTTTTTTTGGAGCGGATGACAATGGATGGAGCCACCCCAAAATTTTGCTCATGCCGCTGTGTCCTTGATGCATTACATTTTGCGTCCGTCAGCCAGTGGGACAGGGCCTTTAGAGTATTATGGTTTAACAGGCAAAGATGCTCTCAATTAAGGAAAATAATTATGATAAATTAGGTATCATGAATAAAAAAAGATTTGGAGGCACGGGATTCGGAGACTTCTGGACTGGGAATTTTGTTAAGAATATTATTAATAGAGGGACATGACTTTGCAACGAGGGGGGCATGGATTTTATGGAAGAGAAAAGCAAAGTCATTCTTATTTCCAAGACATCAAGATCAGAGATGCACTTATTCAGCGTGTGGGAAAAAAATTAAAAAAAAATCATTACACACAAAAATACAATCTGGCTGTCAACGATGGAAGCGATGATATATCCCAATGCAATGGGACTTAAAACAAAATGAGAAGATATAAGGTTTGACCCACAAGGAAGGCCAAAAACACACAAAAACTAAAACAACAGGTATTGATTCGATTGGTGGCCCTCTACAAATGCAGACAAGATATAAAAAAGATAAAGAAGAATATGCATTTTATAAAGATCAGCAACTAATTAGACAAAATATCTAGGAACTAGATATATCTATAATATATTTGGTGCTGTTTAGCTTCCTTCGGTATTAATCCCACGTCATTGTAGTTTCTGTTAAAGTTGTAGCTCATTGTAGTTCTGTTAAGTTGTAGCAACGTTTCAGCAGAATCTCATCTGCCATCATCAGGGCTGTCAGAGCCTGAATGATGGCAGATGAGACTTCTGCTGAAGTTGCTACAACTTTAACAGAAACTACAATGAGCTACAACTTTAACAGAAACTGCCAATGACGTGGGATAAATACCCGAAGGAAGCTAAACGCACAAATGTAAGTACCTGCGCGAGAGCTTAAAAAATAAATAAAATAAAATAAAATAAAATAAAAAAAACAATCTATAATATATAATTCTACTTTGAATTTTTAAATATGGAGAAAAGAAATTTGATAGAAATTTGAAAAGCAATGATAGTTTGGGTGATAAAATTTGAGGATAGCAACATTGACATTAGAATATTGGGGAAAGAAAATGTGTGGTGTGGGGGAAATTATAAACTAACATTATTAGCAGCGTATAACGAATATATGCAAAATCGTTTTTATTACGTGTATCTACCCCTGCTAGATTGGCAAAGATGCTTCTAACTAGAAAACGTCAAAAATGTTTGGAAATGCAAAAATAAACAGGGCACCTTACTTCCACATGTGGTAGGATTATGCCCCTGAGCGAAAAAATTACTTGGAATAGGAATAAAAAGTGGATAGAGGAATAGACAAAGCAGAAAAAATCGAATTTCAGACCAGAATTGTTTCTTATTGGGAATAATAAGGGGAAGATTATAAGATGACAAATACATTCATTTTACATATAACAACAGCGGCCAGAAACTTGTGTATTGCACAGTAACTGGAAACAGGATAATTATACATCTGAGGGGACTGTGATAGGAAAAGATTTTGGACTGCGCAGAGGACTGGACAGGCTTGACTTTAGAATTAAAGATAAAGTTGAATTCGCGAGTATTATTTGGTCTGGGACGCCTGGTAATACCTAGTTAAACAATAGATACAAAAAGTAACATAGTAACTAATATATGAATATGAATATTGATGCTGTTTAACTATTGTTGAAAGTATAGATATGTTATAATTGTTGGAAAAATGTTTAATAAAAATTATTTTTTTTAAAAAAAAGACACAAAAAAGTCTGGAATAATCGGACATAGGGTTGGTACCTGGAGACAGGCAGAAAAAAAGAGAAAAGAACTGGGAGAAGATAACAAAATAAAAAGACCTGCAAATAGAATTACAATCACTCTGACAAAAGAAAGCTACTATAATAGGTACCTTGGGTGTTAATCCTGAAAACAACTTGGAGCACCCCAGCTTGAACACGCATTGAATGAAGCCTACACTTCAGATAATGAGAAACGAGTACTGTGGAGAAAGGGCACAGCTCATATCACGACACCAAGAGGACGCAGGCAGATGGAGAGACACGGAGAGAGCCTGGGCTACACTTTCAGAACTACTCCTGGGCCATTGGTCGGAAGCACAATGCACACCTGGTAATGGCAAGCTACAACCTCAAGAAAAACATCTGGCCAGGCCGCTTGGTCAAGCTGCACTGACCGGGAGATGTAGGTCATGGCCAAGTTGCAGCTTCCTGGAGGGTGAGTCCACGCACCGAGGAAGCAGCCCTCTGACAACTCTTTCCCTCAGATACAGCCCACAGACAGCAGTCCCTCTTCGCAGCCAGGAGAGCAGCTACCGTGTCCAGGCAGGTGTCTTAGAGGGACGCCATTGGCAGAGACCCGCCATGACAGCTGCACCACCCCATGCCAGAGTGCGTGGAGGAAGACAGTGGGGCAGCCACCAAGAGACGCCAACGCCAAGCCCCCACCCTAGTCCACCTCTCCACAGAAAGCAGGCAGAGAGGCAAAGACCGGAGGGACAAAGCCTACACTGGTCTGTTGGAGATCAGGATACACTCAAAACCAAAGCACAGATCTTCTCTTTCAGGCTGGTCCAGCAGTCGGACATACCATCCCTCGAACCAGAAGCACTTCATCAGCCTACGTGAGCCTAGACCCTCATGACCTGCCGCGAGGCCCAGTACCAGGTGTGAAGCAAGAAGATCACAGCAACATCTGCACACCCTCCAGGCCGCAGCTGAAGCTGCTTCCGACCAGTCCGGTCTGCCTCCTCCACCCCAGGTGATATCAACAGCCCTTCAACGGCTTTCAACAAGCCCCTCAACCTACCATGACTAAAACCAGGACTTCCCACAGCACAGCCAGCCCTTCCCTGTCAGGCCCAGGTTCATTCACACAGTACAGGCTTTAAACCAAGACGCCTCACCTCGCCAGCTGCAGACCAAGACAGCCGCACTACAAACTCCTCCTCCACCCACAGCAGCCCGTCAATGACAATCTGTCATCAGTCTGGGGCCTATCTCCCAGGTCCTTGATGAAAGGCCGTCTCAACCTGCAGGGACTGAGTCAGCTCTCTGAGAGCTTCCTGCACCACACATCCCCTGTTCGTACTCTCAGGGCCAAGCCCCAATGGCGCCTCAGACCAGACACTTCCAGCCACAGCCACCTCACAGTCCTGCCGCGCTTGACAGCTGAGACCATGGACATGCCTCAGAGTGACTGAGATAGTGTAGAGCTGATGTTTTCCTGTTCACTTTATTTTGCTGAAGACACTTTACTTGGTTCATCTCATTTTGCTTTTTTAATAATAAAGTCATGAAAACAGTTTTACCTAAAGAAGTTATTAATAAAGTTATCTTTTGCTTCACATTATCACTTGGTTCATTTTTATTTACTTAATGAAGTGTTGGTGAAAACTTTGAAACAATGGTTAGCCTTCGCATACTTGTGGCTGGGTAAGGATAGTTTGGGGATGGGTAACGCATAGTTGTGGATAGGTTAAGATAGCTGTGCGGATCGCGGTAAGGATAGCTGTGGGATGGTAAGAGAGTTGTGGATATGGTAAGGATAGTTTGTGGATGGGGTGGATAGCTTGTGGGATAGGTAAGGCATAGCTGCTGGGATGGGTTAGGATAGCAGTGGGATGATAACCTCCCGTGCAAGCATAGTGGGACTTGTATGGTCCACCTCTCCCAGCTGCCACACATATGGCCCCTTTTTATTCAATAACAATTTATTCATTGATCACACATTTCCAAAATAAACAAAGCTCTTTATTAATGCCCTATTCATTGTAGGGCCACTCAACATACATGGCCCATCTCATCAGTGTTTGAGACAGGCCTGTAAAGGAAGCATTACCATTCGCATGTCCTTATCATCTTTCCTGTCTTAATTACTAAAACGACTTCCACTGCTTAGCTTGGGGAGTTGACAACACCAGTGTTTTCAGGAGTTGCGCTGCTTCTTACCCTTCACATGAAGCTCTGGTTTGGGACCCGTTTACAATCCACACAGTGTCTATCAGGTTTGTCCTTGCCATCCATTTCACGTAGGCTTCATGTCCTTGCCTTGTTGCACGGTCCACCAGTCTGCTTTTCTCTTTTCTGCAAAATAAAAAAACAACACTAAACTGGGTGGCGGAGTGCAGAACATGAGATTGTGCAGGATGCAGCAAAGCTTCCACACCTTTTTCCACGATGGCTTCCTTCACAATCCCTGGTGATGCTGGCATGGTGGTGAGAAAGTACCCTGGAAACCTGTTTGGCGCGTCAGGATCCAAAGCGTGTTCTG
>BHFT01077468.1:0-15888 GCA_004320025.1 Laticauda laticaudata
GGGGGGGGGGGGGGAAGATGCGGCTCCTCTCAACCTAGCTTGCGGCTTCACTTTACTCTTACCACCACTCCAAGACAGCTTCAGCCCCTAATTGTAATGATCGGGGCTCTCCAAGGAAAGAGCACGGACCATAGCCGCAGAGTCGCAATCTATGGTCCGTCAGCGAGGAGGCTCCGCCTTCTTCAGAGTTCTATAATTTTTACATGTTGCATCATAGTCTCTGCTATGAGTCCCGAGAGTGGTGATTTTATGGGTGTTTCTCTGATGCAATGTATATTTATTTGTCCATCAAGTAAAAGTAGGTGGTAAGGCAGAAGTTGATGAGACACAGATTGATGGGGTCATTCTAACATTCATGGTAAGTCAGAAGAGAATCTGTCAATCTCTCTCGCATGTTTTGGAATCAGTCTTAACATCTATAATCAATTCCTCACAGAAAAAAAAATACAATATTTTACCAGAAGCAAATGAACCATATAAGAACTGGTTTAATAATTCCTAGAATACTTGAAAACAAATCATATGACTCCAACAAGAGTTCAAGGGCCCATGATAACTTTACAGTTTCAATTTCATGACCAAGAAATCATCTTCAACTTTTTCTGCGACTTCAATTCAAAAGTACCACAAAATATCATATGTTTTCTCCGGTTCAATCTTCTCTGAAGTAATTCCAAATCACACGTTTCTCCTCACCCAAAGTTGAAAAGTTGTATGGGTCTCCAATCAAATTCAGATCACAACAGGTGATTTTCAGTGTCAAGACGTATAGTGCAAAACTTATACAGTCAGAAAGCAACACAGATAAAGCATGTTTCCTAGATCTGATAGCAGCCCAGTTATGGCTACTACACTTCCCTTCTGTTTCCTTAATGCTAATATTTTTCTTCACAGACATGACCTATCTATTTGAAGGAGTTCCAGGTTCAGCTCTCTCCAGGAATAAGCATTTAAGAATACAATGTCATGTTTTCTTAAGTAACAGATAAATGCAAAGTAGGTTATTCTTACAAGAACTAAAATACTGGGAGAAATGGAGCAGAATGTATGAATCTTGGTCCTAGATAAGTGTATATGTATTAGACCCAGGGGTGTCAAACTTGCATCATCAGGTTATCATCATGTGATGAATCAGGACTATTTTTCTCTTCGCTAAACCCAGCACGGGCAGGGACAGGACCAGCACGTGATGCATCTGGCCTGCAGGCTGCGAGTTTGACACCCCTGTACTAGACTGAGCAAGCTGAAGTTAATTCTGAAATAAGAAGCCAAATATCAGCAAGTAAAGATGTGGAAAATCAGCAAAACAACGGAAACAGCAAAACAAGCTACCCCACTTTTCTGAAGAAAAAAAATTAAAAAATTATTGTTAAAATGATCCAAACAGAAATGAGCAATAATGTCCAAGAAAAAAAAAATCAAATAGCAATTATTGGTTAGGAAGAAAAAAGATGGGATAAAGAGGGGCTACCAGAATGCTTTTATCTTTTCTTTTTTGCTGCTTTAATGTGTCTAAGTGTTTTTTCAAATCTTCAACATATGTATCTTTTTTTTGCTTATATGTTACTTAATGAAAAAATATATTGAAAAACAAAAATATTAAATATTTACATTATATTCTTTTCAACAAAAAGTATTATAGAAAGGACCTAATTGCGTTTATACTATTGGAGGGGTAGTGTAATTAATTTCTTCTTTAAATATATTGTTACATTTTAGTAAGAAACAATTATCTGTATTTTAATATTTTCAGAGGTTTAAACTCTTTTGAAGTTTGTCATATGGGAGTTGATTTCTTGATCAAAAATGTGGTCAAAAGACTTCAGAAATAGAACAGCAAAAATATGGCTCTGAATATTCCATGGTCATGGATAACTGTAATGAATCATGGCTTCAATTTATTTTTGTGCCTGTGTGTGCACTAAGCACTTTTATCTGTGTATCTTCAAATATACATCTTTAATTTAGTATATTTTTCTTTTTTTCTGCTTTTCCTCATTTTTATAATTTTTGTATTCTTTTCCTTAGTTTTTTTTTGTATTTAATACCTATCTAACCATCCATCTACCATGACAGTCAACTGGCAGACTGCAGGTCATATTTGATTCAGCTACAGATCAACAAAGGTAACATTTAACCTGGTGCCTGATGGGAAGTGGCTGGGAAAAAATAAAAGGAATGTGCAAGGTTGCTGTTGGAAGGCCTCTCCCCCATTCACACATCTTAAATCTAACTTCACTATACCAAAATTAAAGAGAGTGATATAACATCAGTAAAAGTTTCTTTGCAACTACAGTTTCAGTATACCATTACTGTCACCACAATTTTATTGTTACTACCACATATCTGTTGTTTTCTATTTTGGGTTTTCATTATGGTGAGGGGAATATTTTGTTTACCAAACCCCAAATAATTCTGAAGAACTGTTGTTTGCCAAACCCAATATATTTCTATCAGCTATATATATAATTTTGGAATGCATAGAATATTAATAGAATAAAAACAAAAATAAAGTTGCTTTTCAGTATGTTTTCACAAACTGTTTACAATAAAATATTTGTCTTCAGATATGAGCTCTCAGTCATATAATATAGACACGTTGTGACCTTTGCTATGACAACAGCCAAAACAAACATATGGCAAGTAATGTAGAGTATGTTTCTGAATATGTATATGAATCACTGTAAAAAAAATGTATTGCTTATAATGTAATGATTCTATGTTAGTAGGAACTAATACATGCAAACTAAGCTAAGCTAAAAAAAGGAAACAAGTTCATTGGTCTAATAGGATAATTTTTATGAGGAATGAAGACACATTAATTATTGACAAATGATGTAGAGAGTTATTATATTGGTAGTATTTTCCCTGCTTAAGAGATGCAAACTCCAGTAACTAATGCATGAAGTTAAGGAAGAATAACTTAAAAAAACTTTTTGCTATATGGAATAGCATGAACAATTAAAGAAGTAGGAAAAAAGTTTTATAGTTTGATCTTAGAAGTTTCAAATGACAAGGCAAATATTATCAGAACTTTAAACAAAGTTGCTGCAATTTGACGCATGACCATACAAAATAGACAAACTTTAGATTGAAAAATTATGTAACGAAAGATATTTCATGGAACTGATTTAATTGACTGGGTAGTTGGAAGAATGATTTCTATAATCATTTATGGAATTCATTTATTTAGACAGCCCTTTTATATAGCTGCCCATTTTGCATAAAAGTGAGCCTGTGTAGCTTACAAGCAAAATAACAATTAAGACAATATCACAATATTAAAAAAAAAATCAGACCTAAGTAACAAAAATAAAAAATAAAAACAGAAAGGGGAAAAAAACAAGATACTTGGAGGACAACCATCATTTAGCCTCATTCACTTTTAAGGCTCACTGTAGAATCCCCAGAGCTGATGGAGGAACCACATTTTTCAAGGCTTTTTCAGAAGGCTGACAGAGATGGAGCTAACCTTACCTTAGTAGGAATGCTGTTCTAGAGAGTAAGAGGTATAGCAGAAATGTCATGACTCTTGGGTCCCGTCAGATAGAAGTCCTTAAGAGAAAGGACCTAGATTATACTTTTTCCGCTGGATGCAATGGGAAGATGTAACTGGGAAGAGACAGTCCCCAAATAATCTGGTCCCATGCCATACAGGGCTTTAAAAGTCAAAAACAATACCCTGAGTGGCACCCAGAAGCAAACTGGCAACCAATGCGGCTCACAGAGATGTAATGTGTGCCATCCTAGAGGCATATATATCTATGCAGCCATATTTTGCACCAGCTGAAGTTTCCAGATGCCCTTCAAGGGTAGCCCCATGTAGAACTCTGAAACCAAAGACCAGGGAACAATCACCAGAAATTAAGTTAACATGGCAAATCACATCTGACCAGCAATATGAAATCAACTAAAGGACAGCTGAGGTGACTGACGGAATGCTGCAGAACATGGCTGATAAAAGATAAAAGGAAAAATTGTACAAGTCTGCCAGAAGACTTTTTTCCAGTTCTCCTCTCTTCTTCAAACCCCATTCTCTACAGTGCAGTTTTGTATCATATGTTTGTAAGCAACTGTAATTAATAAAGTTTTTGCAGGTGAAACAGATTCTGCATGCTACGTTCCTTTTAAACATTTCATTACGGCATAAGAACCAAAATTCAAATTTATTTTTATCAGTGTTCCTTCCTCTCAGAGCATAAACAATTGATATGCTGATTACACAGATGGCCCTGACCGGAGTTCTAATAGACAACACAGATTATACAAAAAATAGCCCATAACTATTTGCACAGCTACTGTAGCTGCACAGCTATGTATGCATCTGAGCAATGTTCAATGTAATTCCTAGAGGTTAAGCAGTCACATAGCTAATATTGATTATACAGTGGTGTCTGGTACTTGTTAATTGGTTCCAAAAGGTGCAATGAGTATTAAAAATGATGAATACCAAACAAACTACATGACTTACCATGTGGCCCTTTGTTTCAGCTGGGAAAGACTGTCTGTCTGTCCCTTTTCCTATGTCAGCAATCTTCCCAGCATGGCCAACTTCCTATCCGCCCTTGGAGACTGTCCCCTGCAGCAACCTTTCTGGCGTGGGTGATATCCTGTCTGCTCTCTGTAGCCATCCCCCTCTTCCTATTGCAGTGCATCAAGTACCAAACAAACGACGAGTTCCAGGACAACATTTTCATATTAAAATGCATCGAGTACCAAATTCAGCAAGTTTTGAAACAGTCAAGTACAAAGATATCTAGCAGTCAAGTATCAAAGGTGCCTAGAGTCACAATTTTAAGAAACCATTTATTTCACTTAGATTCATAATGTACAGTTATGAGCTGACTTTGAATCTTTGTATGGCTGGTGCAAGATGAAAGGCTTTCCCTTAAACAAATTTCCTCAATGTTTCTCCAGTCATCTCAATTACAACCCGTACTCTAGTACTTGCTATCCAACACATAGATCTTCTATAAATTTATCTTCGGAATTTCTCTGCAAAAACACGCACAATACAAAGATCACCTTTTTGGCCACACCTGGTTCTGATGAATCTCTTACATATCAGGTTTTCATTAAACATTTATTAAGACATTCCTGATAGGTGTTACTTCAAGTAGATGGCTGCTGGAATCACTGGTCACCTGGCATGTATTTTCTTTTCATACACTTGAAGAATGTCAGCCAGAAATATTTTAAGCAGGCAGATTCTTGAACAGGTGGTTCCATCCTGTTAATTATACATTTCTTTTCCTACTCTGAACTGCTGGGGTGCAAGTAGTTCTCAACTTATAATCATTTGTCTGGTGACCATTCAAAGTTACAATGGCACTGAAAAAGTGACTTACAATCAGTCCTTGCACTTACAACCATTGCAGTATCTCCAATCATGTGATCAAAATTTAAGTACTTTGCAACCAGCATGTATTTATGAAGGTTGCAGGATCCTGGGGTCATGTGAGTACATTTGTGGCCTTCCCAACAGATTCTCCAAAGCCAACTGGAGAACTCAGATTTGCGTAACAACTCCATGAATTGCTTAAGAATTGCAGTGATTTCCTTAAAAATGTGACAAAAAAGGTTGTAAAATAAGGCACAACTCACATAACAGCCATCTTGATTAGCAATGGAAATTCTGGTCCCAGTTGTGGTCCTAGATCAAAGACTATCTATATGTCCCACCACAGAATGCCCATCTTAGCCATTGGAAATTGGAATTACATGAAAGGTTTTTTTCCTCTATGGTAGAGAAAGGGCATTCAATCTACCATAATCAATAGAGAAAAATGGAGAAGATAAAAGTTTGGCTTTGTTCATTTTTTACTGTTATTTCATACAAATAGGAAATCCAGGTGTGTTTGTTTTGTAGAATGTCTTCAAACGTAACTACACTAAAATTTAAATTTACAAAAAATTGATATAATGGACTCTGCATGTATGGAGTAAATTTCCAGAATGATGTATATCATTTAAACAATTGCATCATTGTACAAGTGAGACCATCTACATTAATTTAAGTCATATGTATAATACCACTGTTGTAATATCATATATTACTAATACACTGAAACAAATAATATGCAAATGACTATGTAAAAAAAAAATCAAAAACTGCCATGACAAATTCTCAAATTTAACAATCGGGAATAACAGAATTTCTTTCTCCACATCACATCAATTAGTATAAAGAGCTCTACTTACAGCATCCATGAAATTCGGCTTGAAACCTTCTTGCTGTCTCCTCAGTTCATCCTGTTCTCTCTGACGCAGCATCTCTTCTTCACGTCTCCTATGCTCTTCTTCATGCCTAGCCATTACATATAAAATATGATTTCCTAAAGTTCTTGCTGCATATTTTCATGCAAAAATACTTTCTTCTTACAATGCCACACATCATGTTCAGCCTTAGTAGTTATTTTTCAGTTGTTTTTTTCACTATAGTCTGACATGTCCTACATCAGGAATAGACTTAAGTGATCTTTAGTACATATCTTAAAAGATCCTATATAGTGTCTCCATTTCCTTGATGAGTTTCACAATAAGTGCAATAAAAAACTTATTCTAGTATTCTAGAATACTGTAAGTAGAATTATCACTATTTATTAATTTATCAATATTTATATTTATTTAATTTTAAGTCCATCTAACAGATTTGTGACTTTATATTAAAATGAACATAAAAAGGTGTGGGTGTGTATAATTACCATTGCAATAATAAAAATTTATGAAAATAAAATGAAAAAATAAAAAATAAAAGGAAAACAAGGTGAAGAAAAGAAAAGATATAAAAGAAAAAATATAGTAAAGCAATATATAAACAAATTACTTCCTCCTTTATGACAAGCAAAAAGAAACAATTTTAGTAACTATCACGTTCTCTTAAAATACAAGTTATCTCTTCTTCCAATATACCATCTCTTATGTAGAAACATATCCTTAAAGTCTCATCATTTAAAACCTGCCTTTCTGACCCAAAAATTCAATAAGAAAGTTTTCATTGGTGCCACAGCATCAATTCATTTAGTAAATTGAAAATGGAGATATTATCCTCTGAACTTTTTCATAGAAGAATTCAGAGGCAATGTTAAAACTGTGAAGTTTAAAAAATTACATGTTGAGCTGCAAAATCCAGTATTTAAAAATCTATGGAATACCTTAATTGTATCTGCTTTCTTTTCTGTAGCTCTTGGTTTCGAAGTTCTTCTAAACGTCTCAGTTCTTCCTGACGCCTCATAAGATCTGGAAAAAATTAAAACAACTATAGCAATTATTGCTCTGTCACAAATACAGGTAGTCCTCAACAACAACAATTCATTTAGTGACTGAACAAAGTTAAATGGCACTGAAAAAAGTGATTTATGACTGATTTTCAGTTACAACCTTTGGAGCATCTCCATGATCATGTGATCAAAATTCAGATGCTTGGCAAATGGGTTCATATTTATGAACATTGCTGTGTTTCAAGGTCATGTAATCACTTTTGCGACCTTCTGACAATAAAATAAATGGGGAAACCAGATTCACTACACAAGGTTAATTTATCAATTGCAGTAATTCACTTAAAAGCTGAGCAAAATTCTTTTAACAAATGTCTCAATTAACAACAGAAATTTGGGCTCAATTGTGGCTGTAAGTGGAGAATTACCCATAGTGGTATACATGTCCTTACCAAAAGAAGCATAAATATCAGAAAACAGCATAAATAACTTGAACTCTTCAAACAGATATAAGTAAGAACAATTTAAAGAACTAGAAACAATGGATTTTTAATTACAGAACATACAAATCTTAAGTTGAAGCCTTTTTCTAAGTTTTTGGATATATTTTCTGGGACCCAGAATGTTACACCAAGGTGCAGAAACTATTAAAAGCTAAACCAAATTCTACCTTTAAGTGACCGCAATGTACCCGAACTTTCTCAGTCAAGAGACAAAATTGTAAAGACAGGTGCGTAAAGACTGTAATTGTTATCTCTAACATAGTAAATAGTCAATTTAAAACTGATAGACAATTTTTTTTAAAAAAATAATAACCTCAAGGAGCAAGCAATTCTGATCAAAATCAACACTGCAATGAAGAAATCTGAGTTGCTACTCCTGACAACTCAAATCATTTTATTTTTTTGCACAGCAACTACTTCATTAATTATACATCATACATTATTTCAAATGTTAATATCCAACTTTAAGTAATGTGACAGAATTAGAGTAATTTCAAAAAATTGTTGCATCATCAACTAACAAGCAGTTTAATTAGTCAACTGTAGGAAATTCTGATTATCCTTATTTGTTCAGTAAGTCAATTTTGTTTGCATCATACAAAAATCACAATATATTAAGAGCTCTGTATTTAATACAGTTCCAGTGCTCTATCTTACTGGGTCAAATAACCGAATGAAGTAGGCTACATAGAAAAACAAGTTATGTTCAGGAAATTAGCAAAACCTCACACAACCAATGTGTTTGAGAAAGAGCTTATCTGATTTAGGTCACCATCAAGGGCCAGATATTTGTATTTCAAATATACAGTCCATGGGCCACAAGTCCCTCGATACATACATAAATTATTTTGAATTGTATTGAAATGCATTGACACAAATAATCAGACTATTTCCAATATTCTTCAGATCACACGATTACAGCAATAATTCATGAAGAATACCTTGTCTCATCAACATTAGCTGATGCTCATGTCGAGCTGCTTCCATTTCTGCTTCTAGCTTCTCCTTAGCTTCTCTAATATTTCTATCAACTTGTTCCCGCTGTTGTTTTTCCATTTCATCAAGAGCTTTCCATCGTGAAGCATATTCAAATTCAAACGTTCCAGGTTGGGCAAAACGTGGGGGCTGTTCTCTTTCCCTAAGAAAAGACACATTTCACCTTAATGCTGTCATTTCATAAATGTAAAAGCAAATTTGTCTACAAATTTCCAATTCATTTCAAGGCTTTTTTATGGATTCTTAAATAATGGTTGCCTACAGCTAATTTAGTGACAAAAAGTCTAAAGCTTGTCTACTTAAGCACAAACAAATAAACAAACCTAAGACTGAGGTAATGTGTAAAATTTAAAGCAAAAGGTGGAAAGTATGCAAAATCTTTATTTTACTAGCGGCATAGACATTTTTTCTTCTGATCTCTTCAAATAAGCCTAGAAATATAAAGGAAGATCAACCATTCCTGCTATCTGCTACATCAAAGAAATAATCCCCAATGGGCTCAACTGATACTATTTGTATGAAATACTGACATGGCAGAGGAGGTTGCAGAAAAAGGGCGTTGGTACTTACCTGACATACCCGTTCTCTTTGAGCTGTGAAGAGCATCCAGTTGTAGGAGATGCTTCAGTCTCTGCATGTCTAGGCTGGGCTTAATCTGTGGAACGCTCCTCCTCCTCCACGGGACTCCTCCCCAGCTTTCCCCAGTTTTGGCGAAGACGAGAGAAATAAACACCCTCATCCTCAGTGCCCTAACAAATTCGTTGGCCGAAACAGGACGCCACCAGACGGAACGAAAGGGTGGGGCTGGATGCTCTTCACAGCTCAAAGAGAACGGGCGTGTCAGATAAGTACCAACGCCCTTTCTCCTATAACGCAAGAAAAAGACTTCAACCCACCACAGCAGATAGAGAAGAACGACCCGGAACCAGAACCAACTGCAGCTTGCATAGGCAACAACCCACTTCAACCCCTTGACCCATGACAAGAAGCAAACTGACACCCACTCATGAAGAGATGTGGTCAGGACCACGAACCACGTAATGCGCCAAACAACAAGACACAAAGGCTCACCAGCTCAGCAATCCCCAAGCTAAGATAATTTTACGCGAGCCACAAGCCAGGCCCCCACCTAAAAAAGCCCCCGAGGAAGACAGCACCGACAGGCCAGGTCCCAATCAGAACACAGCCAACTCCCCTACCAATCAGCACGAGCCAACAACCCCACCCCAATCAAGTCACACCCCAACTAGCAGTAAAAGGAAGAAGCAGCTTGCAAGTATCACATTACCTCATGAGAAGCACAGGAGCTTGAAGAAACAAGCCTGCAAGATGATGAATTGAGACTTCATGAAACGTTGTCATAGATACTATTCTAGCGAGAAAATGCACATACAAGATCCTAAGACCGCGAACGCAGCAAACACAGAATACGCAGCTACCTTCAGAAACTACACACGAAACTCACATTGACATAAGTACTCTGTCCAGAATAGAATGCACTAAAGCTCACATATCCATACCTATGTAATATGAATCCCTGACAATAGCCACTGATACATACTATATATCGTAAATACCTAGATACGCGGTACGTGCTATGTTATACATACTATGATATGTGTAGTAGTAGCCTATCAATAACTATTCATAGTGTGCTATCATTACGACGCGCTACTATTCCGAAGTTGGTCTAGTATATCATGACTCATACCTACACATCATCCATATCTAGATCAGCTCAGGCGATATCACAGTCATACCATAGCTAAGACTATACGACCTCACAGATAGATGTCATAAGTACACCCACCAACCAGACATACATCATATACCACACACATATATACGTCAATACACTACCCATATGGACTACTACACTAATCAAAATTCTCTCTCGTAATAAGATTCTTAATTTCATGAAAATATTAATCTACCTCGAGACTACGATCATTTTAGATAGGTACTATAATAGTAAAGGGCGGGCAATAGAAGCCATTATCAGTGACGTCTAATCAGATGGCCCCTGGGCCTGCCAACACCTTCACAGTAATACATAACTAAGCATACTGCAATATTCCAATTTGAACCTTGAAATGGCAGATGTAGCAGTTCTCAGACCTGCATCCTTGAAGGCAAAAACCAAATCTCAACCAAACCTATAGCACGGCTAAAGGGAATTCAGACCTCAGAAAGGGAATGCTATCAGGTGGCCTACAAAGCTTATACAAAGAGCAGACAGACAGCGCAACTCGAGAGGCTCCGCACAAATGTCTCCCACAAGGAACTTTTCCTCCTCCTGTACCGCTCTGCTCTTCCCACTCCTCCTTCCACTAGATCCCTCCCTCTCACTCCAGTGCGCAACGTCTGGCTCCACAAGGCTAACTAAGTGCTCGGAACAAATCGACTAAGATCCCAGCTAGCAAAGGTGCTCTGAAGCCACTATACAACTCCTGACGGCCGCTCGGTCCTGTCAAGGCCGATAGTCTTTTTGAGCGGAGGTTCACAGAGAGGATGAAAGCCTGGATGGAGCTGCACATCTGCCGCCAGGCGAATCAGCAGCGTGGCTATGACAACACCGCCAGTTCATGGACAAGTGGAATATCGGCTGTGATCACAGATCATGAGTCCCAATCGCTGAGGGTCATAACCAATGGTGACTCCGACCCTAACCGTCGCAAGCACTGACGACCCGCAGGCTACTAAGGTGCGCACCCCTCCGATCACTCAAGGTACCAACGTGTGAACGGGGCATAGCTCTATCCATAGTAGGCGCGAGGAGGAGAGGAAGTGGAATATGACATCATATGCGAATGCAGAATCAGATGTCATACGCTGGATACGAGTCGCTCACTGGTCCAGACAGACCCTTAGATAAGGGAGGAAGTGCGCCGGTGCAGGAGATACTTACCCTTCAGAGAACCGGGAGTCTGGGCTATAGCGCTCTCATGGCCCCTCTATTACATCGCTTATGTCCCACCCATACAGCGTTCATAAACATATCTTTTGTTTAGAAGGCCAAAAATTATTGTCATCACGCCTAAACCCAAGTTGACCCCTTATCCTATCCGAACATAACTCCTTCGGAAGAGGGCACGCAGAGGATCTGACTCCTTCAACTACACCAACCAGTCTAAGTATGAAGTCCGCAGCGTGATCCCAGTACTCTCTGCCAATGTTTCTCCCTGTCTTGAGGACCTGGTACCGAAGCAGTGCGGCCTCGGCAGGCGGTTTAGCACAGCCCCGCCATGGCTGGTTGATATGACAGGAAATTTTTAATCTGGCCCATGATTGTCTCAAAATTATTGATAATCCCAAGGTAAGATGAAGCCTACTGTGGGATTAGCGCGTCCTCCCATACACACGACACCCTGGTGATGCCCGCTAGCGATGGTAGCGCTGTTCAAGAATCCAGAAGAAAACACGCGGCGCAAGAAGTAGATAAGCCCTGCGTAGAGCCCATCAGTCTGAGCTGATGACCCATCCAGAGCCAGCCACGGCCGCTCTACTTCATAGCGTTCCTCTCTCAGATGGCTCCGTCTCTTACAGAACATGGTCCCTAATCTAACCTTAGAGCACAGCAAGTATATTGCACATATTTCTGCTGGCTGAATTTTTCAGCTAATTGCAACTTATGCAAGTCAAGTTATTCAGCCTAGGGCCATTACTTCACATGTCACAGCCTGCGTCACTTGCTATGGTTAAAAATTGGCAAAGCCGTTCTCAATACACAAATCCAAGCTGCTTCATCCCCCAATTGTGGGAGACAGACTGTTTGGCCCTCCCTTTGCATCCGCTACCTAATCGAAACCCCGTAACAAACAAAGAAAATTCTTCCTTCCCTTTTTCGGAGGTCAGAATCCTAGAAAAACCCTCAGTCCTTTCAGAGGAAGATCTTTCGACGCCCTCTTACCAGGGATCCTTTTCACCAGATACCAGAGACCCCAACATTTACAGGACCAGGGCAGCAGCCAGATAGGTTCAGCGACTTCAGCATAAGAGCAGAAGGGTAGTCAATCCAAACGATCCTTTCGAGGAGCAGAAAAAAAAGGTCCTCTCCGGCGTCCAGAGATAGACTCCTGGACCTCAACCCCCCATTGGCGGCACCATGCAAATTATTCGCCAAGACCAAATGGGACATCCTCACCTCTGATTTCTGGGATCAGAGACACATCGGATATTGCTTGCGCTTGGAGTTTCAATCCACACACACACCCACCGACCCGCATCGTTTTTCATGTGTATGCCCTCTCACTCTCACAGAGACCAGTTAAAGCATGATCTCCAATGGAATCGGCTATCCACACCTACTGGATATACGAGCCACTCCAAAACCAGTAACGCTACTACTTCTCAAAACGGGGCCGAGAGGCTTCTATTCATATTCTTTTGTTCTCCAAAAGTTGGGAGGGTGGTGGAGGCGATAATTTAGATTCGAAATGTCCCTCAACCGTTTCCTATTATCATCTCAAGTTTAAAATGCTACCTACCCTGCAATCTGTATCTTTGCTCGAGCCATCAGAAAGGGGGAACTCCTCGGCATCCATAGACTTGTCAGAGCGTACCCTGCCATGTTGACATTCCAGCCTTCCTACTATAAGTTTCTTCAGAATTCTGTTATAATCAGTATTATTTAAAATGTGGCCCTTCCCTTCGGACTTGCTTCTGCCCTAGGGCCTTCACGAACGCGTTTCTGGCAGCTGCTAGCTGTCATACATTCGGGCATCATTTAGCGTAGCGACTCTAATGTATATCTTGATATATCTCTGATCTTGTCATCTTCCTTCCCCCAAAGCAGTGGGGGAAGCTTATCAATTAAATTGGAAAAAAGAGTCATTTAACACCATAGGAAGTCGCGATAACCCATCTGGGGGCTGTCCAGTAGATAACGGTGGAAGCAAGTAGTTACCTGTCACACGGGTCTAGCATAGACTAAATATCTATTCAGCAATTAGTTAAGAAGGAATCAGCCGGGTCTTCAAGAGCGGTGTCCCTCGTGAAGCTATCACAAATTGTCTTAGGCAACGATGATCTCAATGTGTTTCCCTATCATCCTTCGGCCCGGCTCCACATAGATTCTCCAAGTGGTTCCTCGCTTCCGTACCAGCGCCCGGCCGAAGCAAACTCCAAACACTAAGGTTCAGGGTACAACCGAAGTGTTCCTCAATATTCTCCTCTGGGGACAGACCAGTCGATCAACAGAGGCTGTCTCTTCAAGGAGCCACAAAGACTTAACATCACCACTGATGCAGCCTGTTTGGCATGGGACTCACATTCAATCGCTTATAACCCAAGGCCCATGGTCCGCCATAGAACAGTCTTACAGCAATAAACTGGCTGAGGCTTCGAGTTAGTACACCTGGGCTCTCTTCAGCTTTCTTCCCCAGGTACGCAATCAGCACATATTAATACTGGACGACACACATACAGCCAAAGCTCAACAAAAACAAATAGGGCGGCCACACAATCGAAACATTCATGCGGACGCGGCAGTGGTTGTGTTGTTGGGGCGAGACCAACCTACTTTCCATCAGAGCAGAGCGCATTTGGAGCCCTGTCCGTATACACAGGCAGACTGCTGAAGTAGGGCCACCATGTGATCAATCGGAGTGGCGCCTTCCATCCCTCCTTGTTTCAAGAAGCAGTCAGGACATTTGGACAGCCGGTGGTGGACCTGTTCGCTTTCCCCCTCAACACATCAGCTCCCGAGATTTTTTTCCAGGTACCCATCGCAAGAAGTGGAGAACAACTTCAGCTCGCTCACGCTGTCTTGCCCCTGGGACTCTGTGTATGCATTCCCTCCACTTCCACTGCGTTCCCAAGGGTCACCAGAAATTGCTAGTCGAGAGGGCAGAACTACTTTCAGTAGTCCTTACTGGCCCAGATGGCCGTGTTTGCAGACCTCCGCAGTCTCTCAGTATCAACTCCATGGAGAATTCCGCCAGCCAGGGTCCTCATTAATTCAGGGGCTCCTTCAACATCCAGACTCAATGGTGGCACCTGACCGTCTGGACGGTTGAGCAGAGCTGTCTGAAGAGCGAAAAGTTTCCAACAGAGTTATTATCGCCACTATCCTAGCTGCTACCACGCCCTCAACAACTCGCATTTATAATGCCATATGGTCCTTTTCTGCAAATGGTGTACAGGAGTCTCAAATTGACTCCCACCTCTGCCTTCTGTGGCTCAAATTCTAGACGTTCTCTTACAAGAGGGACTGTGAAAGGGATTACACCTAATACGTTGAAAAGACAGGTGGCAGCCTTGCGTGCAGTTCTCACTTGCGAAGGGCCTAACTTCCTTTCCTCCATCATTCCTCGTATACAGTCCTTCGAGGAGCCACAAATTTCGCCCTCACAGTGGTACACGTTTATCTCTCCTGGGACCTTAACAAGGTTCCTTGTTGCACTCACTAAAGGTCCCTTTCAAACCTTGAGATATCAAGTCTATAATTTCTGACGTATAAAGTTGATTTTCCTTGTAGCGATCACTCTGCCCGTCGTATTTTGGAGAATTGCCAGCCTTGTCTATCAGACAAATCATTTGTGTTTTCACATGCTGATCGGGTGTATCGTTTCGCCGACCCTACATTTATACCCAAAATCACCCTCGGCTTTTCATTAGGCGCACAAGAGCTTGATACTTCCTAATTTTTGCCTCAGACCATCACAAGGGATGGAACTGCAATGGATAGGCTTTAATGTGAGGCGAGCATTGCGATATATATATCAATCGTAAACGGGTTTCAGAAAAACGGAGGCCTTATTCTGTCTTAGTCAGCCAACACTTCTGGAGGAAGGTCTCATCTTTTACGATAGGACCGTTGGCTACGGGCTGGAATAGTGACAACGTATCAGACTCACATCCTGCAAGGTGCCCAGGGGCATAACAGCTCATTCAACAAGGAGCGCCGCAAACATTGCAGCATGGCCACTCAAGGCATCAATAACTAAAATTTGCGAGCCGCAATCCTGGCCTCCCATCGTCTTTTCATTAGACACTTATAAAATAGATTGTGTTTTGCATCCAGCTTTCAGGCCTCCTTTGGCAGAATAGTTCTGCAACGGGTCCACAAAGGCACCAGGAAAGCAATCCAGCCAGACGGAAGTCCCTCCCTGTGTTGGACAAGAGCCAAGCTTTGGTATGTCCCACCTACTGGATGCTCTGAAGCAGCGTAG
>BHFT01077478.1:0-11303 GCA_004320025.1 Laticauda laticaudata
CGTTTATCCTGCTCTGGTTATGCAAATTTTTGCCCCTTTGGAGACGGAATAACAACGGATGGAACATTTTTCTCATCCGCTGTGTCCTTTTTACAACCATTTTGCATCCGTCGGCCAGTGTGTACAGGGCCTTAAAACAAGCAACAATAGCCTTTACCTATCCATGTCATAAACCCTGAAGACTAGCTTAAACAATCTCATCTATGTTATGCCCAACTTTATGAAAACCTGAGGTTTGCATAAAAGATTTCATTAGCTTCCCACATCATTGTGATATATCAGATCTTCCTTCCAGCTGTTTAATTTTGTTACAATAGCAGTGAAAGATGGAAAGAATAACTTCAGCACAATACTTAGTCAAACTCATTCATTCTCGGTAATCAGAGAAATAAAAAGAATTATATTACAATGTGTTCTTCATGTAAATTTGGCACTCTGGGGATTTTGTTCATACAGATGTACAGCCAGATGTACACAGCAACTTTAGACTGTTTCCTTTGGCAATGAGCCTCAACATATAAGCTGTATCAATCACATAGCATATCCAAAAAAGAATCAAATGATAAACATTGCCTAAAATCAAATGAGCGCTGTGGGTCCAATGATGATAGAGAGAAGAGTGGAGTTTGGACTGTATGACAAGCTGATGGTGGAGCTGAGGAATGAAGACCCTTGTGCATTCCATCACTTCATTGAGGATGCCACAGCCATGTTTGATGAAATTTAGTAAGCATCTGATACCCAGGTTGACCAAGCCTAGCACAACTTCCATCCCAACCTAACCCTGGACTGAAGGTGGCAGTGACTCTGCACCACCTGGCCTCTGGAACCACATACAGAGAACATGAGTATGCGTGGAGGGTGCCACACAATACCATCAGCAAAGTGGTCAGAGAAGTGGTACAGGCCATCATCGAAGAATATGTGGAGGAGCTCCTTCAGTTCCTACTACTGAAGCAGGCTGGAGGAAAGTTGCAGAACGTGGTATCAAGAGTGGAACTTTCCCCACACCGTTGGAGCCATAGATGGAAGCACGTTGCCTGCAAAGGTCCACCCCAACTCAGGGTCCTCTTATTACAATTACCACGGCTTCTACAGTATCATCCTCTTTACCATGGTTGATGCTGAATACAAAGTTCATGTACATCGATGCTTTAAGCAACGGGTCAACTTCAGATAGCCAGGTACACAACACCAGTCACCTCAAGGAGGAGCTGAATGCAACCTCATCACGGGTTTTCCAGATCCAGACCCCCTGCCCAATGACACACAAATGTTACCCTACTTCATCGTGAGTGATGACGCCTTCTCCTCAGAACCTACCTCATGAAGCCCTACAGTTCAGGATACCTCACCCATGAAGAGAGGATCTTCAACTACAGGCTGTCCAGGGCAAAGACGGGTGGTGGAGAACACTTTGGCATCCTGGCCAACAGGTTCCAGGTATTTCTTCACCACCATGCAGCATTGCCCACAGACCTGTGAGGAGCATCGTGGAAGCTTGCTGCATCCTGCACAATCTCATGTGCACCGCTACCCAGTGTTGCAGAACAGTTGGCTTGTGGACCACCAACAGGCAATGGGGACATGGAGCCTGGTGAATGGAGGCAAGAGACTAAACCTGATAGACACTGTGGATGTGCAAGGCCCCAACAGAGCTTCACATGAAGGGAAGAAGCAGCACAACCTCCTGAAACACTAGTGCAACTCCCCAGCTGGAGCAGTGGAGTGGCAAGACAGGATGGTAGATGATTAATGGATGCTTCCTTGAGCCTGTCGCATAACACAGATGAGATTGTGCCATGTATGTGAGTGGCCCTACAATGAATAGGGCATTAATAAAGAGCTTTGTTTATTTTGAAAATGTGTTGATCAATGAATAAATTGTTATTGGATAAAAAAAGGGCCATACCTATGGCAGCTGGGAGGTGGACCATACAATCCACTATGCTTGCACTGGGAGGTTTATCTGTCCCACAGCTGTCCTTACCCCATCCCACAACTATCCTTACCCATCCCACAAACTATCCCTACCCATCCCACAAGCATGCAAAGGCTTAACAATTTTTTCAAAGTGTTTCACCAAACTCTTATTAAGCGTAAATAAAGTGAACCAAGTGTGTGAAGCAAATATAACCTTTTATAATAACTGTCTTCAGTAAACTGTATGACTTTTTATAAAATAGCAAAATGAACCAAGTAAAGTGTCTTAAGCAAAGATAAAGTGAACAGGTAACAACTCAGGTTCTGGCCACTATTCTCAGTCACTCTGAGGCATGTGCATGGTCTCAGCTGTCAAGCGGCCAGGAACTGTGGAGGTGGCTGTGGCTGTGGCTGGAGTGCTGGTCTGAGGCCCCATTGGGGTGCTTGGCCCTGAGAGTACAACAGGGGATGTGTGTTCAGGAAGCTATCCGAGAGCTGACTCAGCCCGTGAGGTTGAGAGGCCCTTCATCAAGGACCTGGGATGTTAGGCCCAAGACTGATGACAGAATTGTCCATGAGGGGCTTGGCTCTGGGTGGAGGAAGGAGGAGTGTAGTGGGGCTGTCTGGTCTGCAGCTGGGTGAGGTGAGGCGCTGTGACATGCGAGGAACCTGGGCCTGGACTGGAAGGCAGGCTGCCTCTGCTATGGGAGATCCTGGTAGTCGTAGTCTTGGTAGGTGATGGGCTGTTGAAAGCTGTGGAAGGGCTGTGACATCGCGCCTGGGGTGCAGGATGCAGACCTGGACTGGGTCGGAGCAGGTTCAGCTGGGCCTGGAGGGTTGTGCAGCAGTGCTGTTATCTTCTGCTTCATCACTGCGTACTGGGCCTCGGGCAGGTCCATGAGGGTCTGGCTCACGTACGTGATGAAGGGCTTCCAGTTCGAGGATGGTATGTCACTGTGGACCAGCTGAGATAGAAGATCTGTGCTGGTTTTGATTGTGTCCCTGATCTCCAACAGGACAGTGTGGCTCTGGCCCTCCAGTCTGCCTCTGCCTCTCTGCCTGCTTTTCTGTGAGGTGGAGCTGGGTGGTGTGGGGTTGTCTCTGGTGGCTGCCGCTTCTTCCTTCATTTGTGACAGGGGATCCTCCAAGTCCTTTGGCATGGGGAGTGCAGCTGTCAGGGGGTCTCTGCCGTGGGCCCTCCGAAGGCACCTGCCTGGACACGGTAGCTGTCTCCTGGCTGGAAAGAGGAGGGCTGTCTGTGGGCTCTCTGAGGGAGAGGGTTGTCAGAGGGGCTGCTCCTCGGTGGCAGACCTCATCCTCCAGGCAGCTGCACTTGGCCATGAGGTACATCTCCCAGTCAGTGAAATTGACAGCGGCCTGGCCAGATTTCTTCAGGTGTAGCTTGCCATACCAGGTGTGCATGTGCTTTCCACCATCCCAGGAGTAGGTCTGAAGTGTAGCCCAGGCTCTCTGCCTTGTCTCTCCAAGCTGCCTTCTCCTCTTTGGTGTCACAATAGAGTCTTGTGCCCTTTCTCCACAAGTACTTGTTCTCCCTCAGCCATTCCAGCACTCCTCCTCATGCTCCTTGGAAAGGGTGTATTGTTTCCTTCTCTCTCTCTCCTTCCCTTGCCTCTTCCTCCCTCTGGCAGGGGCTCAGCAGCAGGGTCTTCAGGGGCTTGAGCAGCAGGGCTTTGAGGGCCTTGGGGCTGGTCTACCACAGCAGCACCAGCAGCAGCAGGAGAAGCACCAGAGCACCAGCAGCACCAGCAGGAGAAGCACCAGCACAGTAGCACCACCACCACCACCAGCAGCAGCAGCAGAAGCACCAGCAGCTTCAGAGTCAGTGCCAGGGGTGGGATGGTGGTTCTGTCCTCTTGCCAGGGCTGGCAGGAGTAGGCACAGGTTTTCTCTTCTTCCCTGATGACGAACCATGGTGTTCCTTCAAGATGTATGTGGCAGCATGTCTTCCTCTGAATGCTGACTGCTTGCGAGCTGCATCCTTTTATATCCACGCGAGCTGACACAATTTCATCCTCCTCGCATGCGCAGTGAACGCTTTGCATCCGCTATGCATCTGCTATGCATCCACTATGCATTCGCTCCTTCTGCTATGCGTCCCGCTTCGCAATTTCCCCAGAAGCCCTTCATATGTGTCATCCCCTTCCATCCGCTGTCATCCGCTAGGCTCCTACGAACATCCGCTTAACATCCCCGCTACATACTACCCCCGTCCTTCCTTTCCATTCTATTCCGTGTCTGTTATGCAAATTTAGGGCACTTTTTGGAGCGGATAACAATAGGATACAATGGATGGAGCCACCCCCGAAATTTTGCTCGTCCGCTGTGTCCTTTTTGCATACATTTTGCATCCGTCAGCCAATCGGACCTAGCCTTTAAAATAATTGTATCATTGATGTAACTTATATGAATTCTAAGGAACAAAAATCTGTCTCAATAGTAGGATGGTTTGTGTGTAGGATCAATTCATGGGCTCTCTGGAGATGCTGGGAAAGATCTTTACCAGTTACCAGGCAGTCAGTTTAGACAATATTGAGCTAGCTCAATATTGAGCTAGCTCAATAAATTAACCAGCAGGAACCAATTTTCCAAGGAGTTCTACCAGTGTGTGTAAAGATACAATCTCTCTATACAGTGATAATTTTTTCTGTACATATTCTGGCTCCTGTCCTCAACTACCAACTATTACCCCCTCCCCTCTGAATTTGGACTGCACCATGAAACTTCTCAGGTTTGCTCACACAATAATATTGTTATAATTGCACCAGAATAATCAAGAATGGGTAAATATGTATGCACCCAAAAAAGTGGGTGAAAATGTCTGTGCATCTTATAGAATGAATATGGGCCTGTTTTTGACCTCCCAAACCCGCTCTGTGTCCCGTTTTTGCCCTCCCTGGCTTTGGCGAGGCCAAAAATGGGATACATGGAGCAGTGGTGAGATTCAAAAGTTTTTATTAATGGTCCTGTGGGTGTTGCAGGGGAAGGATACTGTAAAATCTCCAGTCAGAGGTGGTATTTGCTGGTTCTCAGAACTACTCAAAATCTCCTCTACCAATTCTCCAGAATTGGTCAGAACCTGCTGAATATCATTTCTAGCATGGAGGTCTCCAGAGGCCAAAAATGGGCCCATTTTCAGCTTGCAGAATGCTTCTTGACATCAGGGAAGGCAAAAATGGGACCATGGAGGGTTTGGAAGGCCCAAAATGGGCCCATTTTTGGCCTTCAGAGTGCTTCTGGATGCTGGGGAAAGCAAAAACAAGAGGCACAGAGGCAAAAAAACTATTTTTTCTTATTTTCCTCCTGTAAACTGAGGTGTGTCTTATGGTCCAGTGTGTCTGAAAAATACGGGTATTTATTCATGGAAAAGGAAGCCTAGAAAAAAACTTATTTGTTTGCATTTTGGCAATATACATTTACTCAACAAGAATTAAAGGCAAAGGAGAAATAGTATTGCAATTTTTGAAAGTTCTAGGGCACAGGGTATTTGAAAAAAAACCAAACATTATTTTAGTGAATTGCAGTATTTTTTGTGATCAAACCAGGGATAGGACAGTTCACATTTTAGGAGAGCTCAAACCTGTTTCGAATGTAGAAAATAGTAATAAAGAAATCTCCTTCCCATCATAACACTCTGACATTGTCTCTCTGTTTCCATTATCTCACTCTGGGGAGACCTTAAAAATATGAATTTAACAGCAGTTTTGCATTACTGTTAGATGAGTAATTGTACCAATCTCTTGACTCTTAGCTCCCAATTAAGTTATTGCTCTTTCCACGTGTGACTGCTATGGAAAATAGTTGTGTAGTATTCATTGGACAAATCTTACTAGCCGAGATTTTATGATGCACTCAATGGATCAAACCATGGGCTCTTCTTCATTGTTGTGTTAAGATGTGTTTGTCCAGTCCTTAAGTCAGTAGAAAACAAAAGAGGGGGTGCAAATTTCTCTGTCACACTTCCCAAGTCTCAATAATGAAGCAGAGAACTGGGTAGTCATCATGTACAGGTAGTCCTCGACTTACAACAGTTCATTTAGTGACTGTTCAAAGTGAGAATGGCACTGAAAAAAGTGACTTATGACTATAAGAGCCATGATGGCACAGTGGTTAGAATGCAATACTGCAGCTTCTTCTATTGACTGCCAGCTGCTTTCAATTCGGCAGTTCGAATCTCACTGGGCTCAAGGTTGACTCAGCTTTCCATCCTTCTGAGGTCAATAAAATGAAGACCAAAATTGTTGGGAGCAATATACTGATTCTGTAAACTGCTTAGAAAGGGGTCTAAAGCACTGCAAAGCAGTATATAAGTCTAAATGCTCTTGCTTTTTTTCACAGTTATGACCTTTTCAGCATTCCATGATCATGTGATCAATATTCAGATGCTTGGCAACTGGTTCATACGTATGACTGTTGTCATGTCACAAAGTCATGTGATCATCTTTTGTGACCTTCTGAGAAGCAAAGTCAATAGAGAAGCCAGATTCATTTAACAACCAGATTACTAACATATCAATTGCAGGGTTTCACTGAACAACCAAGGCAAGAAAGGTTGTAAACAGGGCAAAACTCATTTAACAACAGAAATTTGGGGTTCAATTGTGGTCATAAGTCGAGGGCCACTTGTATTTAAATTGGTACTCGCTAAGTATAACCATTGGGAGACCAACAGAAAAGATGTACACCAACTATTTTTCCAAATGGAATGTAGAAGTATGGCTTGGGGGAAAAAATGAGTGGCTTGTGGATTTAGCTATCTGTCAAAACCTAACCTATAGATGGTTGGGATCATTTTTGGTAGAATGCTAGAATGACCACTCCACACACTCTGTGGATGTTAACTCTAAAAATGGCAGACAGATGGGCAGATTACTCAGTGCAGTGGGAGCAGGGGTGGTATTCAGCAGGTTCTGACCAGTTCTGGAGAACCAGGAGCAGAAATTTTGACTAGTTCAGAGAACTGGCAAATACCACCTCTGATTGACCCCACCCCCATCTATTCTCTGCCTCCTGAGTCCCAGCTGATTGGCTGGGTCTTCTTTTATTGCCCTGAACAGGAGAATGGAGCTGGAAAGCAAGTTAGTGGGGTGGGGAGGGGAGGGGAATTTGCAGTATCCTTCCCCTGCCATACCCACCAAGCCACACCATACCCACCAAGCCACACCACACCATGCCCATAGAACCGGTAGTAAAAAAATTTTGAATCCCACCACTGAGTGGGAGAGCCCTCTCTCTCCTCAACCTGCCAATACTATCCCTTTTTTCATCCCTTTAGAGTCATTTATATAGAGTAATGGATTTAGGACTCTTCTGCAAAACCCCCAGAAAACATGCTGATACATATATGGGGACATACGAATGGGAAGTGGAATCTCTCTTCCACTTCTTCATCCTATTACCTACTTCAGTTCTTTTTCGGGTTTTTAAATATGGGTTCAATGCACTTTCAGAAGTTTAGTAAACCCATCATAAAAAGTATTCTCTTCTTCTTACCACATGGCCTGGTAACTTACGGATCAGCTGGATGAAGTGACAAGAGAAGGTGAGGCTCAATAGGTTTCCAATCTTATGGATCAATGTAGTGAAACCAGTGGATTCCTCTCCATGTCTGTTGCCACCTCACCAGTGATGATATTCGCCCGGTTCTGCCCGGTTTTGGAGAACCAATAGGAGCGATGAGCAGCGTAGACCAAATTGGTTCTCTCAGCTTGTCTAATGGCTCTGCTGTTGGGCCCAACTGGGCTCTCATATTCACCTTTATCTGCTAAATTTGAAGCGCAACTGCTTTGCGTGTCACAGAATAGTGCCGCGTAGCAGCTGCTGAAGTGACTGGGAGATTGTGCAGGCTTACAGGAGGTGAGGTAAAACACTTCTGCACCTGCGCAAAAGCCTCTGAAGTGTGCACACACACACAAAGCGTGCCCACCAAACCACACCCACCAAACCAATGGCAACAGTATTTGAATCCCACCACTGCACCCCACCCAGTTCTAGCAGATTTTAGATATTCTTTGGGGCTCAAAATCTTACTTTTGCCATTCATTTATCTGATTACCACAGCTTATTTACATCACCTATATATGACCTTTTCATAGCTGACTAACAAACAAAATTGTTAATCGGAAGCCATTCTGGGAAAGCAAAGAAAAAAGAAAAAACAGATTAGCAAGAAATCAATATGGTCATATAGAAACTATTTTTCATTAGCTAAAACTAGGAAGTAATAGCTGTGTTACTTAAGCTGAATACAAAGGAGCATGAGCAAATATAACATTAGAAAGGCCAAAAATGTAAAATGACAGGTAATTATTGATACAAAGTAAGGAAGGATGTAATGAAAGGGGAGGCTTTAGAAGTCTCTTTAAAGCAGGGGAGGGAAATGGCAGATGCAAGACTGTGGAAATATAAGGGAGCTAAAACATAAAGGGATAATAACATTGAAGTTAAACCAGGCTTGCAGTGATCAGAAAGCAACCTGCCTGTATTGAGAAGATAGAAGTAAGTGAATGCCTTCAGTTAATGTGAATACATGTGTGTATGTGTGCTAGAAGAACCAAAATGAAATTCACTCTGTGAAGTATGAGATGAAAGATTTGCCATAGTAACCAAGGAGTCAGAGACAATTATGTCTTCTACTTTCTGGAAAATGGGAAGATCTTAGAGGAGTGGGGTCAAATTAGCATAAGCCTAAAAATTCTTGCTCAAAAAGCTGTCTGAAATCAGTCTGTCATGTGATAAATCTGAGTGGTCACACAATATAAATTACAGAATTAAAGATTAAGAATAACACAACTGGTTATTACTCCTACAAAGAATGAACCCCATAACAAAGATATGTTGTTGGTTCTAACCTTGGTTTTAGGAAGTAAAATGGTATGTTTCTTGAAAAGGTATGAGTGAGATGCGGTGGCTCAGTGGCTAAGATGCTGAGCTTGTCGATCAGAAAGGTCAGCAGTTCAGCAATTCGAATCCCAAGCACCACATAACAGAGTGAACTCCTGTTACTTGTCCCAGCTTCTGCCAACCTAGCAGTTCGAAAGCATGTAAAAATGCAAATAGAAAAATGGGGACCACTTTGGTGGGAAGGTAACAGCGTTCTGTGTACCTTTGGCATTTAGTCATGCCAGCCACATGACCACAGAGACGTCTCCAGACAGCGCTGGCTCTTCGGCTTTGTAATGAGATGAGCACTGCCCCCAGAGCCAGAAACGACTAACATGTATGTGTGAGGGGAACTTTTATCTTTACCTATGAGTGGCTACTGTTATATAGGTTTTGGGCATATCCCGATCAGTAATCTCCTGATACTTCTTGGCTGTGAATGCCTCTGTTTACAGGAGCAGAACAGAGTTGGACCAGTTTGAATTAGTGCATCATACTAGAAACCAGTTAGTTCTTGTCCCACTTGAGGCATGAAAGCTTGTTGGGTAAGCTTGTGGCGGCCACTCTCTGTCTCAACCCACCTAATCTCACAGGGATTTTGTTGTGGGGGGACAACAAAAGTGGAAGGAAGGAAAGTGTGTTGGATATGTTCTCCACCTAAAGTTATTTATAAAAACAATACAAGCAGGAGAAAGATAAATGAATACATAAAAAAATAAAATCTTGTCCTATAATTTGACATTAACCAAAAGTGATAACTATTGGTTGCTGGCTATTTCTAAGCCTAATTCGAAGAAAATCACTGATCTTTAAAGCCTTAAATCAGCTTTGCTCAACTTGTTTCCATCCCGGTAGTGGTCTACAACTCCTATAAATCAGTGTCTAAGTCCCTTATTAACTTCTCCACATATTTAGATCTATAGAGCACTAGCTGTGTTTAGCCTTCATCACTTGACATAAAATAGATGGGTAAATATATCACCCACTGAGGTCTCTGTCATGGTACCTGCTTTTATGAAATATCCATTTGAGTTTCTCTGTCTTTCTCTCTAATCTGCCCCTATGTCTGGTTCATCAGAAGACCAGGATTTTCTTCAAATACTCATGTAAACTTGAGATTCCCTCTGCTCTCAGAGCTATCACAGCTTATGAGCTGATGAGAACTTGATCAGCAGTCGCCAATGATCGGAGTGATGCTCATGCAAGGCAAACTCCTTAAACTATAGCTCTGCATCCCCTTTCCAAAGTAAAGGATATTTTGTTCACAAGGAATAGAACATCATCATCTCTGATCCTTCAATAACAGAGTAAGAATGTAAACTTTTACCATTGGACCAGTTTGGTTGCCAATGGTTGTCCCAAAGGTGCTTTTTCAGGAGGCAACTGGACTTTCTTGTTTTGTTTTGTTTTCTTTTGAAGAGGTTTCGTTTCTCATCCAAGAAGCTTCTTCAGCTTTGACAGGATAATGGGGAATGGAAGGATTTATATTCCTTGCAGACAGCTGGTAATCTGCATCCTTTTAGAGCAGGGGTGTCAAACTCATGTCATCATGGCCTCATCACATGACATATTGGGATTTTTTTCCCCTTCACTAAACCAGGTGTGGGCATGGCCAGCACATGACTCATCTGGCCCACGATCTGGGAGTTTGACACCTCTGTTTTAGAGGGTCATTGAAGCACTTGGAGGTTTATCTGTGTCCTCAGGATCACCTGAATAGTGCTAATGGTTCCTGCACATTTTTTTCCTCTGGAAATCCATTCCTACTCCCACACCATTCAAAGGGTGTTCGTTCCTTCCATTTCCCCACTATCCTGTCAGAGCTGAAGAAGCTTCTTGGATGAGAAGCAAAAGGTCTTCAGAAGAAAAAACAAGAAAGTCCAGTTGCCTCCTGAAAAAGCTCCTTTGGGACAACCATGACCTGAATGACTGAGAATCTCTCTAGACATTTTGCCAATGGTTGCTATTTATTTATGTAAACAATTATTAGATAACAGGTATAAGTATAAACATGGTTATAAATGCATGAAATGGCTATGAGTAAGAAAAAAAAGAAACAATAGGACAGGGACGGTAGGCACGTTTTGGTGCACTTATGCACCAAATAATAGAAAGTCAATAATAGAAAGTCTAATGTTGAAGATTTTGGGGTTCGGGGAAGAAACCACAGAGTCGGGTAGAGTATTCCAGGCATTGACTACTCTGTTGCCGAAGTCTTATTTCCTGCAATCAAGCTTGGTGTGGTTTATCTTTAGTTTGTATCTATTTCGTGCTCTTGTATTGTTATGACTGAAGCTGAAATATTCATTGATAGGTAGGACATTGCAATATATAATTTTATGTACTATGCTTAGATCGAACCAAAGGTGGCGTAGCTCTAGGTTGTCTAAGTCTAGAATTTCAGGTCTGGTGGCATAAGGCATTCTGCTATGAGTAGAAGAGTGGAGGACTCTTCTCGTAAAATATTTCTGGACTTTCTC
>BHFT01077490.1:0-16203 GCA_004320025.1 Laticauda laticaudata
CCTATCTGACTTACGCTGCACATTCTGTTTTGCTTGTCTCCCTAACCCTGGTTGGGGAACCCAGGCTTAACAGGGCCAACCAAATAAAGTGACATCATTATTTATTTGATTTACCTCCCCTAAGAGTGAATCCAGACCATCTTTGTTCAATGCAGGTTCAGTTCCAGCAGAATCTTCCACCACCTAGGATTCAAAACATTTCCTTACTATGTAACTGTATACATATCTATTCAGAAGTAAGTTCCACATGTTCAATAGGATTTGTTCTCATGCTAAATACAAGTTTAATGGTCATTTCAAAGTTATGATATGACAAAAAAAAATAACTTAATGAAATTTTCAATATTTACATATTTTACAACTATTGCAATGTCCCTATGGTATTGCGATTGCCATTTGCGACCTTCCCAGGTAACTCCAAAAAGTAAAGTCAATGGGGAAGCCTATAGATTGCAAATCATGATCATATAAATTTTATGCAACATAACTATGGTAAAAGAAAAACACCAGCCTTATGCATGAGAGTTTAAAAAGTCAGGTGTGAATAAATTATTGTATCTTCATAATTCCTTTGGTGGGTCCTGCATTTGTCTGCTGATACCTGCTCCTTGCCTTCCCCCAGAAAGGGGTCAATGCAATAATCATCAGAAGTCCTCATTGGGTTCAGTCTTAGAGGAACATGGATATAAAAAATTTAGTATGCTGAGGTTGTTGATCTTTGGAAGTAAAAATGATTCTATAAGCTTGAGGCAGAAGCTATTTGAGACACTTTTCAAAAATATCAGCTGCAGGAATGCATTAACAGATAACCAAGTAAAAGTTGTAGGTTTGTGTCATAGTAAAACATATGGAGACCACCATACCTGTCTTTTTCTTCAAATTTCTCTTCAAAATTCACTTCTGGAATAAATCCTTTGATTTGACACATTCATTTATATTTATAAACTTTATCTGTTGGGTCATCCTTTCAGATATATTTGTGAGTGCAGAAGGTCTGGCAGAGATTCTGTGGTTGCAGGAAACTTAGGTTGCAGGAGACTCACCTGAACAATTTGAGACATTCTTTTGCAAGGTTCCCTATTGACTTTCTCCCCTGCAAGCTTTTAAGGAAGGATGTGATTCCCAACTGACTTTTTCTCTGAAAGATTCCCAGGCTTCCCAGTTGGCTTGTGGGCAGGTGTCAGGGAAGTTGTAAATTAGGATCACATGACTGCAGCAGTGAACAATAGCAGGGTTGAAACAGCAAGAACTTTCCAAAATTTCATTCCAACAGAAGCAACGGGTGCCAGCATTCAGTAATTTAGCCCATTTGCAGTACTTTAGTTGAAAATGGTTTGCCCTGTGTTGTATTGTTTCACAGTTAAAGCTTACAGATACAAACTTTTAGTAGCATTATCAACTTTGCAAATGGAACTATATTTACTTGCAGATTTCTTCCTACCTTATCTCTACGTTCTGATAGTTGCTGTTGATTTAAGATTATAAACTTAGTGGAGCAGTAACATTGGTTTATTTTGTCTAAGAAACCGGAATATGTTCAGCATACTGATATTAAGACTAATTTAAAAAATCAACAATTGTAGCACAGAGAAGTTATGTCTATTCAGAACTTTTTAGATAACTCCCATTAATCTCAGATAACAAGGTATAAACCAATGCTGGTATTGCATCTCACATCTGAAGCATGAAAAGTCATGAAGGCCATCTGTGTATATACCAGATTTCTTTAATCCACTGGGTACTATAAGGCTGAAAAAATATGGAAAATCTGACCTTTACTGCTGGTAGTGTTTGAGCATTGGAATGTGAGTCTCCTTCCAAGCTGATAACTGTCGAGTTGTCAAAACAGGACTTACATATCAGGATTCCACTAGAACACAATGTAAAAACAATCTTAAGCATTCTCTCAAAGTATAAGACTTGATTTCAGATTCCATGGTTGCTAAACTGGGTAGAGCTATGTTAGACTACTAGTAGATTCTCAAATGATTTAGTGTCTTTTTTTCCTCACATCTTTTATCTAATCAAACAGCAGCATAAACATTTGCAGTAGAGCCTTCCATCTTATCATTTTGTCTCTGATATTCAGGAAGATTTAGAATGATGGTGATGTGGTAGATCATTCAGTTATGTGATTTTGCACCTGTACAGAACCCTCTGCAAAAGGTGAAGATTAAAGTTTTGCCTTAGCTAAAACTTTAAAACGGCCTTGGAAAAAATTAGGAACAAATATGCCTCTAGGTGCCATATCAGTCACATTAATTTAGTGCACCTGACATCAATATTTGTCAAGTCTCCATTCTCCGCCTGCTCACTTTCCATGGTAACAGCTGGGGCGTTTTTTCACAGGAGTTTTGTACTAGGCTAGATGCCCAAGGCTTGACAAATATAAGAGATAAATAAAGATTTATTTTTCAGCACAATTAATACCTGATTTCATCTGTATGGGCAGGAAAATGGCAGCGCCAGTGGAAAGCCCTGAAACATTTATTGCAGTAGACCACATCTCCTCCTTTCCAGCATATACCGCATTTATCACCAATGGTTAATTTCTGAAAAAATACAATTTAAAGTAATTTTCTAGCAAAAAGTGGTCCTTTTTTACCTTCTTGAGACTAATTTTGTACTTTACATAACATCTCTTTTCTATCCAGAAATTGCCTGGACTTGTTCCTGTATTTTTTCAGAAGCATTTTGCCATTGCATCTTCCTAGGGCTGAGAGAGAGGCTGGCCTAAGATCACCTGGATGGCTTTGTGCCTAAGTCAGCATTAGAACTTACTGTCTCTCAGTTTCTAGCCTGGAGTCTTAATCATTACACCAAACTGGCTCTTGTATTCTATTTATTCAAATTTACTTAGTATTGAGAAACATAATTCTAGCATTTACTTAAATTAGTTTTAATTAAATTTAAACTGAAACAGTTTCAGAATTAGTTTTGGATTTGCCCCATTCTTGCTCCTAGCCCATTCATCTCTTGGAGTGTGATCTTTAGTCTCCCAAAGCCAAAAACATATCCCTGCTTTAAACTTTTATCTTAACATACAACTCTTCTGATGAAAGCAGCTAAGTAAAACACATGGCAACAAATTGTTTCACCCATCTGACTCTTGCATAAATTCTTACTGACTGACTGACTGACTGACTGACTGACTTACTTACTTACTTACTTACTTACTTACTTACTTACTTACATACATACATACATGATTTAAAATGGCCTCATCCACTGAAATGTGAAAAATCCACAGAAAGACAATCTACTGACCAATTGTTTCTCTGTTCCAGCATTCTGTACTGTGGATGGAGCTGCCACAGACATTGAGAGCAAAGATGGCAGGGGTTGCCTGAAGGAGGCACCCAGAGGTTCTTTGATTAGAACTCTCCTCCCATCGTCAGTTGTTCTCTGGACATAAACAGCACCCTTAGGAGATAGGAAAATTAAATAACATTCGAATCCTTATTCAGCAGGAAAACATTTGCACATAAAAGGGAACACAAACTGTGCAAATTATTTCAGATCTGTCATATGCTGGTCTCAAAATGTTCTTAAAGTGATAGAAGTTCTTTAATTACATTATACACCAAATATCTATGCATAGCTTTAACAAAATTCATTCTCTGTTTTCGTTTTACAGAATGAAAACTAGAATTGTGATATAGGAGCAAATGAACAGTCAACCACTGGAAAAAACAGCAGATTTTATAACAACTTAGATATGACAGCCTTCTCCAAACTAATATGCTTCTGATATCTGGCATGATAGCTCCTATCATCTCCGACCAGAATGACCATCTGACCTGGAAAGTAAAAAATTACAGTTATACCTGACTTTGAGTAAAAGACTCTCTATTCTTCTCCTCTTCAATGCCCCTGTCCTCTCTGGCCTTCCCAGATGAGCAGGAATCACACCTCCATGTCCCACTAATGAGTGTTCCAAGGCAGAAAGATAGGTAGATAATCAAATATACAAAGGAAAAAAGAAGGAAAAATAAATTTAAAAGCTTTTTAAATCTTATATATAATCTGTTTCTTTCATGCAGAATAGTTACTGGCTGAAAATATTTTGCTTTTTCCCTTTATCAGGGATGGGATTCTACTGGTTCTGTCCACTTCTGTAGAACCAGTTGCTCTAAAGAGCAGCAAACAGAGAGCATACATTGAACCGGTTCTGTGTCTGCTGCTGTTTTGGCCCTCCCGCCCGTCCAGGCTCTTACCGGTTCTTTATTTCCTGCTTTTTCAACCGCAGCTGCTTTGCATGACATCGCTGTGGTTGAAAAAGCAGGAAAAAAGGACTTTTCCAACTGATGCGCATAGCACAGCTGTTTTATTCATGGCCTGGAGATAAGGCAAGGGTAGCATCATGAAGATAATGAGTGTTTCCAGAGTATAACTGAGGCAGACCCAATGCAGTAATGGAAGAAGCATATCCAGATGGCAGGTTTCAGCAAATAAATAAATAAATTTACTAGGACATTAACCACTACTTCTTCTAAAAATTTAAACAGTTCAATGGCATTATCTCTATACCTGATGCTTTACCACTTGGCAGCTGATCAATAGCCTATCATTTTTCATGTCAAAAAATATTTGTTCCTTATTCTTGGTTTACAAATGGTTCTGTCATTCAGTAATCCTGTTTGTAAAGAGTTGAACCTCTTTACAAATTTTGTTTGTAAAGTGTTCAATCTCTTTATAATGTTTCTTTGCTTCTATTAGATCTCTCTTATTATTATTATTGTTCAGCAGTCCTACCTTAATTATACATTTTCTTGCAATATTTCTGATTTTTTAAAAAAATATTTCATTTTCTTATATATGGAGATTCTTAATCATCCAGGTTATGGTTGTCCCAAAGATGCTTTTTCCAAAAGGCAAATGGACTTTCTTGTTTTTTTCTCTGAAAACATTTCACTTCTCATCTAAGAAGCTTCTTGGATGAGAAATGAAATGTTTTCGAAGAAAAAAAACAACAAGAAAGTCAATTGCCTTTTGGATAAAGCACCTTTGGGATATCTTATTTTCTTTTTCTTGTTATTTTTTTATCTTTGTTGATATTCTTGACTGAGATATTTTCCTATGTCAAGTACATAAGGCAATATTTAAACAAACATTAAATATGTCACACAACCAGTCCATAAGTATACCTCATCCATATTTTAATATTCCTCCAATTAAAACACAGTATGTATGCCTGCAAATCTGCACAATAAAGACCAGACTAGCTGAAGCAATACCTTTCCTAATGGCAATATATAAATGAAAAACTGAAAATAAATAACTGCAATAAAACAGATATCTTCAAATTATGAATTTGAAATGTGGTCTGCAATAAACAACCCACAGTAAATTGTTCCTGGAAAAATAAAGAGCGGCTATTGCGCTGGAGTTATGTAAACAGACACTCAGATACTTGGGCTTGTGATACTGATAGATATAGATTAGATATGTCTGTCAAGATTAAGCAAAGTGATAGAAAGTAAGACAATGGATAAGGTGGTTAGATGCGATCGAGGCTATCAGTGGGATATTCCTGTAAGAAGTGCTAATTTTTCTCAAAGTACCAGTGAGGACAGATTGAGATGGAGAATATTTTTACAAATCTCAGAAGTTGTGCCTGACTTGAAGATACCTTAGATATAAACAATGTACATAGTTATATCTAATAATGTACATCTATCTATGTTTTTCACAATTCTTCTTTTTTTTACTTTGAGAAGGTGTTGATTACTGTACTTTTTAAATTAGAAACCGAGATGTTTGTCATCTTTGTTTAAATAATAAAAACAAAAGCCCTTCTATAGCCTGCACCCTAAAATTAATTACAAAACTCAGTGAGAACATGGTACATAAGATTACAAAACTAAGTTAAGGAACTAATTTTAAAGACCACAAAGAACCATTATCATACAAGAAAACAAATCGCTGCAAATCTGAACCCAACGCTATATTCAATTTCAGTGGATAAAAGTTGTTTTTACCTTGGAATTTCTGTCAGTGGTGGTATAAGGCAACCAAGATGAAAGGCCTTAGGGCACCCATCACAACAGATCAACTCTCCACCATCCCTACAAATGGCACATTCATCATCGTTCTTCTGATTAAAATGAAAAGAACATTACAATTTGAACCAATTTCTTACATATGGCCAAGGTTGCTTTTGCTGATTTTATTAAATCACCAGACCTTTGTTAAAATTATCATTTCTTAGTTTATTTTGACCAGTAGCCCATTTTAAAGATTTTCAATATCCATGAAAACTTATTTAATAACAGGCTTACAGTCTTCCAGAAGATCATATACCAATGTATATAAAGATCTGTGGAACATCTGAACTATATTTTGTAAAGCTCGAGTCAGATATTGCAGAAATCAGATGTCCGATTTCTTATGTAACCCAAACCAAAGCAGCCAAGGAGGACAGTGAATATTGACCAAATGGCATCCTCAACAAGCCAACAGAAGCTCACTAGATGCAAGCTTTTGACAGCAGCAGCATTAAGATCATGAATAAGATGTCCTAATCTCATTCATATTTTAAGACTTGTGGGAGAAGATGGAGAATACTGTTTTAAAACTGGAATGGCTAAGGACAAATTTAAGCTCCCTCCACCCTGGACTGGGAGTGAAATAAAAACTGCACTGTGAAGACACACCCTATAAAAACAGTGAGGTGTCTCCAAGCATAATTAACAGGTCATATAGAGCCCCAAATCTCTGCAGGTCTTACTGATCCTTTCTTTTTTGGGGGAAGTGTAAATCCCAAAAAATATTTGGGTAATAAAGAGGGTAATTATTAACACCTTTTATAAAAACAGGTAAAAATTAGTTTATGCAGTTATTATATGCTTTGAAATACTTGGGGAATTCCATCTTGATAGAAATGGCACATCATCTAAGAAGGAAAAAAAAATACATCGTGGCCAAACCCACATCTTTGAATCTGACACCAGTTTAGCACTGGTGGTCACTATAACCTTGCCACAGTGAGACTGACTTTAAACAGAGAAGTTAGCCCAGCATAGTTTCCTTTTTGCGACTAAAGATCCAAAGAGAATAAGAATTTATAATAGTATATAATTATACATATTCAGAAACCTGGGGCTCTTTGTTATTCATGCTTGGCTTCTTTTCATAAGCTTTATTTTCTCCAAGTTCTTCCGATGTGCTTGATGTATAACATTCATCCCCAACTTTAACAAATTTCTTAGCATTGCCTGGAAAAAGACATATTTGACATCTTTGGAACTGTGCCTTTCCTAGGAGACAATTTAACCTTAGCTGTAATTGAAATACAGTATTAAACCAAATTAATCTTTTCAAACAATGTAATGTAACTTATAGTTATCTTTTCTGCATATGCCCAGCAGTGCAAAATGAAGTAAGTTTGGTATAGATTTTACAACAAAGCAAGAAAGAAACTTAACACAATATGGAGAATATCAATGTGCCAATGTTTAAGTGGGACTAAAGTAGAATGTAGCATTTTGAAACAGCTGTGTTCAATTCTCGACTGTTCAGTTGATTCCCACCTTTATACCTCAGATCCCCATATGCAAAACTGAATCTACTTAAATACAATTTTAAAATGTTATTATAGCAAAGGATCAAGTTTACGTTCCTTTGGAAATTCTTCATCTTGACATTGAAATTGTCTATTATTTCTGTTTGAAGATTTCTTTTCTGTTAATATATTCAAAAGAAACAATCAACAAGCCAAAAAGGGATGGTAAACCTATGGCACCTTCATGATGGTGAACCTATGGCACATGTGCCATAGGTGGCATGCAGAGCCATTTGTGCGGGCCAAACTTACTTGTCCCAGCCAAACTTACCTGCATTGTGCATGCACGTGCCTCCCAGCTGATTTTCGGCCCGTTTGAGGTCTTTTTCGGCCTCCCAGAGGCTTGAGGGAAGTCTCTGCACCCTCATGGAGGCCGAAAAATGGGCCTCCTGGAAATACTGGAAACGACGAAACCAGAAGTGATAAAATGGGCCTGTTTTTCAGCCTCCAAAGGCTGCAGAGGCCTCCCTCGAGCCTCTAGGAGGCCGAAAAGGGCCTCAAATCAATTGGGAGAGGTGTGCATGTGCAGTGCAAGTAAGGGGAGTGGGGGTATTGACGAGCATGTGCAGGGGAATGCATTGCATTGTGGGTGCCAGCAAGTATGCACTTTCAGCACACAACAACAAAAAGGTTCACCATCACTGATATAGATCAAAACACTTCAACACCAGCAATCAGCACCCTTATGTGCATAGATTAACACCAAGATTAACATTGGACCAACAATTAAGTGACTATACCTCAGTCAAGAAACTGTCAAACAGTCCAAGCAAAGAACTTCCAAGACCACTCTCACCAACACCAACAGGGCAAACCACTAGAATATAACTTGAGAGCAAACTTCATTCCATACTAGCACTGATGATGTCACCTAGTTTGGGTAATGAAACATCTGCAAGAAAACAGCCAAGCTCAGGGAGCACCAAGGATCTTTAATTTCAACATTGAAATATTCTCCTTATCAGTTTCTTCTATCAATGAAGTTTGATTCTTGGACACTGTCTGAAATAATCGCTTCAATTTTCTTGGCAAAATTTTTCAGAAGTGGTTCGCCATTGCCTTCTTCTGATGGCAAAGCGAAGGTCACCCAGTTGGTTTTGTGCCTTAGATGGAACTCTAAATAATAAATAATAAATAGGTTCTATCATGCCATAGCCATAACATTAAACTGGCTCTTTGAAAAGAATATTTAGCAATTAGAAGGTTCTTTAGATTGAGTAGGATAATTGTGGAGAGATAATATTGAACTGATCTGATTTTTCTTATTTGAATCTCATAATTAATCAATTTTCTTACATGCAAAGAATAGACTTAAATGAAATCATCAAAAAGCAGCTTAGATCAACTGTTAAAATGAGAAACTGATTCAGCAAAAGTTACTGAATACCCTTTAATGACATTTTTTCTCACCTCATGTAATATATAGGCTGCCTGGCTAAAGAAATATTTTGTATGCTGAACAATACTTTAGCCATTCAGAATTCTAAAAAAGAATGACTTGGGATCATATCTGAGTGAGCAGTACATTAAGGCATTGTATAAAGATAATGTTGTATAGTCAAAGACGAGCAACCAACGACTTCAAAATTCAATCTAAAACTGAACCAAGTTGTGTGATATTTCAGTATGTAACATTGACAAGACTCCAAACAAGGATGTCAAATTATTGTGAAATTCTTTGTTTCTTTCTGAGATCCCAGGGAGACATTTCAAAATCTAATGATCCGATAATGAAACAAGATCGTTCATGGTTTTAAATTTTATTTTGATTGATAGATCATTTCACAGAAGTAGCGGAACAGTATGGATTAGCATGTTCAAGAGGGCTGTGAAAATATTTTCGACCCCTCACATCCTGGACATAAACTGTTTCAACTCCTACCTTCAAAATGACGTTATAGAACAGTGGTCGCCAACTGCTGGGCTGGGGACCACTGATGATCTGTGAGAAAATTTTGGTGGTCCACAGAGAAATGCCCCCAAAAGCACTCCCCCCAAAGTAATTAATACAGGCTGCATGAGAACATAAGGCTGCACCATCCACATGGCCCATCCACCTGCTGGCCCCCACCCTTCAGCCGAGCACAAACCTTACCTTGAGTAGAGCCACGTGAGCTGGAATTGGAAGGTAAGACCANGCTGGCCCCCACCCTTCAGCCGAGCACAAACCTTACCTTGAGTAGAGCCACGTGAGCTGGAATTGGAAGGTAAGACCAACAGCGGGGAGGGAAATCCATCATGGGGTGTCTTGCTGACTTTGGTGAGAAAGTCAGTCCCATATTCCAGAGCTTCAGTAGTCACAAGACTGGCCTTTTGGTCATCCCAGAACAGCTCCTCCAGTCCAGGGCAGGCCAGTGCACTCGGGTGGAGGAGCAACTGCTCCGGGATGACCAAAAGGCTAGTCCTGTGACTACTGCAGCTCTGGAATATGGGACTGACTTTCCCACCAATTTCAGCAAGCCACCATCTGTCAAAATTCATATTAGTGGTCTGTGGGATTTAAAATTATGAGTTTGGTGGTCTAAGGTCCAAAAGGTTGGTGACCCCTGTTATAGAGCACTGCACACCAGAACAACTAGACACAAGAACAGTTTTTTCCCGAACACCATCACTCCGCCAAACAAATAATTTCCTCAACACTATTTACAAAGTCTGCATTACTATTACGATTAATCTTGTCAACACTCCTTATCACCCATCCCCTCCCACTTGTGATTGTATGACTGTAACTTTGTCGCTTGTATTCTAATAATGTATATGTTTATAAATTCATTTATAACTGTTTATAAAAATAATTTATAACTGGTTTCTAGTATGATTTCATTGCTTATTGTACCCTACGACTATTATTAAGTGTTGTACCTTGTGATTCTTCACTCTTGATGAATGTATCTTTTCTTTTACGTATTCTGAGAGCTTATGCACAAAGATAAATTCCTTGTATGTCCAATCACTCTTGGCCAATAAAGAATTCTGTTCTGTTCAACAAAAATAGCAAAGTAATAAACTTACCACTTGGAAGAGGGTAATGTTGTACCTCAGCATTTTCTGATTTCTTCACAGCTTTGGTTTTAGGATGGGACCCTGTTGATTTATAAGACAGTTTGCAATACTGAAAGCAGAAATTGTCTTTTTTTTTTTTTGCAAAATGCACAATATAGGTATCATGTTTCTCCAACAATACCCCAGTAGGAAGGTCCAGCATGTTTTCTAGGTATGAGGTGAAATTAAGCCCATCTCCCAAAATTAAGGCTCATTTAAAACATGCGAAATGGGGGGAAGGGTGGGGGGGAACTTGCCATTAGGAGCACCCCACGGGCAGCTACGCCTTGCCATCAGCTGCTCCTAATGGCCAATCATGGCAGAGAGGAGAGAGCTCCCTAACCCCAAGCGCCATTGCTGCAGACCCAGGTATGGTTCTGGCTGCAGGCCAATTCAACGGGTGGGCAGTGGTGGAAGACACTCTTCCCTCTCTTCCTCCCTCCCTCCTTCTTTCCCTGCCAAGCTTCCCAGTCACCATCAAGCAAAGCGATGCCCCTGTGGGAGGGCAGGAGATTCTTGTTGGCAGCAGGGTCTGTCCCACCACTGCTGCTGCTGTTGTTGGAGATGGTGCTGGCGAGAGAGGAGACACTGCCAGCAGGAACCATGGAAGCTTGGGAGGAGGCTTCTTGCCTAAGAAGCTGCTGAAACGCTGCTGGCGGAGGAATGAGCTCAAAATGTTCCTCCACCCACTGGAAGGGCCACTTCTCCACTACCACTGTGCCACAATGTCCAGCAGGGACTCCGGCCTTTGCATATTGCCCAATGGCAGCACTCTGAACGCAGCATAAGCTGCAGCAAGGGCAGAAGGGAAAGCAACGGCGGTGGAGGAAGCGGCAGTGGTACAAAGTGTCCTGCCACTGCTGAGGCCGACATCCACGCCACCGCCGCCACCCGCCCACTGACCCAGCCTGCAGTCAGTGCCATACTCAGGTCTGCAGCAAAGGTGCTTGGCAGAGGTAAGGAGCTCTCCGTGCTCTGTCATGATCAGCCGTTAGGAGCGGCTAGTGGTGAGGCGAGGCGTGGCAGCCCATGGGGCACTCTAGGAGAGGGTGCATGGTGGTGGTGGAAATTAAATCACCTCCGAAAAGATGGCCTAGCTGTTTTTTGGGGGTCAAAAGAAAATAAGACCCAGTCTTATTTTCTGAAAAACATGGTAGTTCTAAACTTACAACCACAGTTGAGTTCAAAATTTCTATTGCTAAGCAAAGAGGTTGTTAAGTGAGTTTTGTTCCATTTTGTAACCCTTTTCTCCATTGCTGTTAAGTGAATCACTGCAGTTGTTAAATGAACCATGCAGTCATTAAGCAAATATGGCTTCCCCCATTGACTATGCCTGTTGGAAGCCTGCTGGGAAAGTCACAAATGGTGATCACAATACCCTCACACAGTGCAGCTGTCATAAATACATGCCAGTTGCCAAGTGCTTGAATTTTGATCACATGACTGTGAGGATGCTGCAACAATCTTTAATGTGAAAAACAGTTGTAAGCCACTTTTTCCAGTGCCATTGCAATTTTGATCACTAAACAAATAGTTGTAAGTTGAGGACTACCTGTAATAATAAATCTTATTACATGTTATTTATTAGGATAAAATTAAGAACTATACTTTTCTCAGAAGCTTGAGAACCATTAGTAGAGACAATATACTATAAAGGAATGTTTAACTCCTACTGTATGTTATCTTTAATTTTATAAAAAGAGAAAAATGCAGTATGATGTCATTCCTCTTCTGAGATGCTTAAGTTTTGGAGAGGGTTTTCCTTTTTTCTTAAAATTTATTCTTTTCATATTTGAGTTCAATTGCAATATCCCACAGATACAGTAAAAACGTAGTAAATTCTATACCAAGGTGCAGATCAATTTTCCCTGAAGGCTGAGTCAATTGCAAAGGGTCTTTTTCTTCTATCTTTCTCTTTCCTTGGGATTTGTGCTGAGTCACAATCTTTGGACTAATGGCAACTTTCTTTGTTCTGCGATGCTTGCTGAAATCCATATCTGAAAACAAGGGAAATACTGAGACTGATTGAGATTCTTGCCTACAATTGTGGGAATTTATCTCCAACTACATAGAAGGTAACTTCTTCCTTAGCAAAGACAGATATATGCCACAAGATAGATCTAAATGTGCTGGCATTATTAACTCACATTTTCATCATTGTATCAAGTGGTTAGCTTTAAATTAAACTTGAATTTTAGCTTGTACTAGAATCACTTTGATATGCTAGACATGTTCCAAGTACACTAATTTTACTATGAACCACATCCAGCCAATTAGATACAACTTGGATTACTTCCATAATTCTCAATTTCTGTACTACCTATTATTCACAACTTCTCACGGTATCCTGTAAATTTCATTTTAAGGCCATGATGACAACATCTTATACCTTTAGGAAAGCTGCTCCAAATGGACTGAAGCTTGGAATACCTCTCCAAGTTGTATTCTTTGAAAAGGACTCTCCAGAAATCTTCTATGGAAGATAAATCCTGATTTAGCAACCATGTCAACATGGTATAAAAAGCCCTGTGGCAGCCTTCAGTTTCCTTCAGGTGGAGAGTGTCCTTCAAGACAAAGAGAGCAAAAATACAAAATTGACTGAATTCTCAAATATATTTTATTCCTTTAAAATGTTTAACATGCAGTATATATTATTTGTTGTCGTCCATCTTCTTGAGTAGTAGTTAATTAGGGATGGTAATAGCCTCAACATTAAACTTTGGTGTATAAATTGGGAGACAACACTTTCATTCATACTTCAATTCTAAAAGTTAATACCCAGGATATACAGTTTCAGACTCTCTTGATTTTTCATCGTACCTGCCCAAATAAAAGTTTATACAAAGCCATCTGAGAAACCATCGCATTTCAATAATTTGCACAGAATGAAAGAGAAAATGCAGTAATGAAAAATAAAAACTCCAAAGTTAAAAAGTGAGAGAGAGAGAGATCAGCAAAATTGTAACTGAACATGAGTTATGCATAATATTGTATAAAATAAAACAGCAAATATGCAAATTATTGTAACATATTAAATGAATGGCTTAAAAGAAACAGATATATTTCAGTATTGTACTGAAGAGCTATATGTACTCAGATTTTTTCCCCTCTCACCTTGAACATCTCTTCAGTGACAATTTCATGATCAGCAAGCCCATGAAGTAATGGGAAGACATCATCCACTGCCATTGAAATCTCTGTGCGATAAATCTTCAGTAACTTTCTCAAATCTCCTTCTCCTAATGCTCTATTGGAATTGAACATCCTGGAACAGAAACATGTACAGAAGGAGTAAACTTATCTTCCAAGTTTATTTTTGGATCAACTTTGCATGAATCAAACCTTATTAAAAGTGCCAGAAGATAATTTTAAACCCCAGTTTTGAGGTAAAATATTCTGAAGGATCATCAATTATTTTATGAACCTTGCTGGCTTTGGAACATTATACGTGCAAAAATGAAAAGCATTTCATTTCATTTCATTTTTTTCTGAAATGAAAAGCATTTCAGAAGCACCATCTTTGCAAAAAGATTGTGCTTCTGCCTATAATTTGTCTTTTCCGATGACTCCTTGGTTGTTATTTTTCATTTCTTTCAATATTTCTAAGTATTCAGCTTTGACATGCTTAGCCAGGCTGCCTTAATAATCAAGAGATACTACCTTGTTGGTCTTACCTCCTAAATGGTAATCAACACAATATCTGCTTTCTGAAGTTCCTTGTGCTCTTTATATTGCTCCATCTTGAAATAAGGATAGATGAGGAGGGAGGTGGTGGTGTGTGGAACAAGATCAATAAAATTTGACTGAAGATACAAACAGAAACTCGGTAATAACACTCTGATGAATCTGGGAAATAAAACCTCTCTCCAGTAAAGCCTATTTAGACCACTTTATTATTTGAAATATCGTGTTTCTTTCAAAGTGTTTCACTCCACCCTGTGCCATCTGCACACACTGTGTATTACCTTTCTTGACTGGAAAATGAGAAGGTTGTACTGTGTATGGGGAAGTGCTGGGTCCCCACCCAACCCCACCCTTGGTCCCTTACAGTTCTGATAAGGTTCCATAACTTGCATGAGAGACTTGCCAATTATTTTTTTTTATGTTGCAAAGATATGGCTATAATCAGTAATATAATAATATTGAGCACCTATATTCATGTTGTTTGACAAGTTATTGCCATAATTTATTTAAAATACGAATATAGGATTTGTATTTTAGTTTTAGAAAATCTAATACTAGTCTATTGTTTCAATTCATGAAAATCAGGTGACAGCTAAAAGCTGTGAGTAGTGTTCTTTTATATGCTAATTCTGTGAGAATTGGATCAGAAACTGCTTTTCATGAAAAATAAATATACAATTACTCTCAAGTATGTAATTGGTTTCAAAACACTTTAAATTATTCTTGACAAAATTTGTGGACTTTCCATGGTATTTAATCATCATATCTTCACCAAAATGAAGCTAAGAAAAGCCCACAGTAATGATCACCAAAGAAATAAAAATACATAACTCAAATGATCCTAAGTATTGCTAATGTGTTCTTAGATCCACAAATGTCCATTCTACTTTAGAAACACTTGGATAATTATTTTTAACAGTGAATTCATTTTAATCTATTTCCAGTAATGCTTTGTCATCCAATTCTCCATTCGTTACCTTTCTGTAAATATATTAACTTAACTTTTTGCTCACTCCATTTTGTAGTAGTCATAGTAGTTCTTCCCCTTTTGGTCCAGATAGCTCAACTAATAACATGGCTATTATATATATTTTTCCCCAACTATATTATTTTCTCTGTCACGAGAATACAGGTATTGCAAGTATTTTAAACACACTTGGGATGAAACAGAGCATGGCTAGTTGCTGCTGTATCCCAGCTATTGAAAATGTATTCATATTTCCACATCTCTAAATCCAGAAAGCAAGAAAAAATGGATACATAATGACCTAGGTAATGATTTATTTATTTATTTATTTACTTACTTACTTAGTTATTTGTCAAGCAAGTATTAGATAAAAAGTATAAATATAAACATGGTTATGAATACATGGATACCAATAAAAAAGAAATAATAGGACAGGGTCTGTAGGCACGTTGGTGTGCTTATGCATGTCCCTATAGACCTCTTAGGAAAGGGGTGAGGTCAATAGTAGACAGTCCAAGGTTAAAGTTTTGGAGTTTGGGGAAGAAACCACAAAGTCAGGTAGAGTATTCCAGACATTGACTACTGTTGCTGAAGTCGTATTTCCAGCAATCAAGTTTGGTACAGTTTACCTTGAGTTTGTATCTATTATGTGCTCTTGTGTTGTGGTTGAAGCTGAAGTATTCATTGACAGGTAGGATATTGCAGTAGATAATTTTATGTACCACCCTTAGATCAGATGGAAGGCGGCGTAGTTCTAGGTTGTCTAGGTCTAAAAATTTCAAGTTTGGTGGCATAAGTTATTGTGCTACGAGGAGTGGAGAACTCTTCTTGTGAAATATTTCTGGACTTTCTCGACTGTATTAATATCTGATATGTAATGCGGGTTCCAGACTGATGAGCTGTATTCAAGTATTGGTCTAGCAAATGTTTTGTATGCTCTAGTTAG
>BHFT01077494.1:0-22819 GCA_004320025.1 Laticauda laticaudata
ATAGAATTAAGAGAGTGAAAAGAGGGGAGAAGCTATATAGAAAATGTTGAATGGTAAGTAAGATATGAAATGGGATATAAAGTGAGCATGAATTCGAATTTATGTCTGTATAAAAAGATGTAACCCGGGAAGCCGCTTTCAAAAAAGAAGTTTTATGTTTTTATGTTTTATGTTTGTGTATGTTTGTTTATTGAAAATCAATAAAAATAATTTCAAAAAAAAATCTTTTTTTAAAACAGCTTATCTTGCCATCTTAAAAAAAGATTCCATCTTTTTCTTTCTCCTCTCATAGGAAGTGAGATATATTTCTATTTGCACTTATTAATCTTTGTGAAATACCAGTATTTGTGTTAATAAAAATCACTGTGTTTTTCCAAATTCCTTAATTCTGAAAGCAAAATCCTTTTATATTGCTTTTATGTCTGTAAACATTTCTTTAAAAATGTCCTCTTTATAACTAAAATCAATTCATTCTAAACCATCTTTCTAATTTCAATTAAAGACTTTATTATTCTTTTTAGATTTCATTAAATCATCCTTTTAATAGACATGTATTCCTGTTTGCTTCCAATGATATTTGGCAAACTTGAGAAACTGCAAGAAGGAAACGGAAAAATCCCAACCCATTTTCATACCCACTTTCTACATACAAAAAATGCATTAGAACTTTCTTTTAATTACATATGTCTCCTTTAAGACCACTGCTCTATGGAGAATGCCATGAGGTGATTCTGGGACTCTCCATAACCCAGGAAATTTATGTCAACTTAGTAAACTCTGTTCCCTTGTTTATATGCTAATACATTTTCAGAGAGCCTCTATGAGTTACTCTTTTACACCTTTGAAACCATAAGCATTAAGAGCATGGCACAGCAACTTTATTAAATAACTTCTCCTTCATACCATCCCCCAAACTGAGGCATAGCCCTGCTTAATTTTTGAGATAACCAAGGTCAGTAAAGGTCAACAGCTGAGACATTCTGACCAAATGACATGTTCACACTGTTCTCGCTAGGTGATGGAGACCTCAGATCTTTTTTACAGGTCTTTGCTCTACAACCTGGGCATTTTTTTTTCATTAATTAATTTAAATGTCCCTCCCTCTATCTGGACTTCTGAGCCTGGTGCTCCTAAGCCTTTTTTAAAAAAAATTAAATTACCAATTGAGGAAGAGAAGCAACTTGTAAGGAAGACTGATCTGTGCTCTTTTCAAAGGGAATGGGAAATCATTGAGAAGAAGGAACAAATTTAAGGTAAGGGATGGGGGGTATTGCATGTGCAGGCGCAGGGGGAGCAGAGTGCATTGCATTGTGGGTGCCGGCACGCTTTCAGCACACCACAGCAAAAAGGTTCACCATCACTGCTCTAGGAATATCCAAAGAACTGTACTTATATTTGGTGAAATCCCAAGTTATTGCACACATTTCAGCTTTAAAGGAGGGAAGCATTATTAACACTTGAAGCTGAAGATGAAAGATTTTGACTGATTTTCACCTCAGTAAAAATTCAAACCTTAGTTTATACCATTTTTCCTGGTCCCTAAATTAAAAAAAAAATTGAGATAGTGTCAATTGAACGCCTATATCTTCTTTCATGTGTTTGTGTAGACGACAAGCACAAAAATGGTTGAGGTGCCACCTTGAATTTTTGGAGCCCCGTAGACCTTGGAGACAGTAGGAGGGAGAATGAAAGGGAAGGGGGAGAAAGAATTCCTCTCTTGATAACTCATTCATGAGAAATGTGCAATTAAGTTGTTTTCTTCCATGATATCACAAAGAACTTGCAATTTTGCAAGGGCAATCATCTCTCCAGTATCAACATGACAATACACCTTGATACAAAAGAACGAAGATAAAAATATGCCACAAATTGATGTTTTGCGATTCAAGAAAGATACCCAACACAGACTTGTTGGGGAACTTCATCTGATCATTCCTAGTGCAAAAATAATGTTACAAGGCACAAAAGTCAGGAAGCCAGGAATCCTCAAAGACACTTTAGACCAGAACTGATGTCCAGAAGAAGTTGTTTCTACCTGATGCCATTCTACCTGATATTTCTGCTACTATCTGGGACTGTGTCCAATGTTCCACATGGTACATGTAAGATCTGTTACCCTCTGTCAATACGCCACCAGTATTATCAGCCAGGGAACCTCATTATTGCTGGCATTATTTCTCAAGCCTACATATTTTCCGACCCTGTGACTTTCAATCAACATCCATCTTACAACCTCCTGGATGAGATTGGGTAAGCCAAGGTTCTTGTTAATTGTACATTTTCCATAAGGTGTTTTCTTACAATAAATGTTTATTTTTATTTTAAGCAGGTAATTCTACCCAGAGAGGAAGATTGGGAACATAAGCTAACATAAGTGCTAGGTCTATTTACATCATTCATACTAGTAGTCTATTTAGCTGCTATTTTCATGACTGTGGATGAACAGTCCTATTGCAGTATTCAGCCCCCATCCACTCCACATAATGTTTCACAATAGCAAGTGCCAGATATGTCCCACATCAAAATCTTATGTTTCCTAGATTCAACATGTTGGCTATTTAACAGCTTTCTTAAAACAAATACATAAGATCGTACTCATCATTTGTCCATCAAATATCAGCTGCATATGTCATGTGGAAGTCTACCATCAATTTTGGCAATCCTTCCCATGAATATGAGCTAGTTTCATAAACAAAGAGATATTTTAAGATATCTCTGATTGTATAACCTTGGATATTTGCCTTGGATGAAAATTTAGCAAGACTCCTTTTGGTTCCTATCAACTGCACTCATTCAGCATGTAAATCAAACTGCAGATTTGTGACTCAGATTTATCAACATATCTTGGCTTTTGCATTTGCTGTCAAAGAGATAAATGGAAATCCTCAGATATTACCCAATATCTCCCTGGGCATCCACATCTATAACAGCCAATTTGGTGCCAGTTGGACTTACCTCGCCTCATTGGAACTTCTCTCCACATGGAGCAACTTCTTCCCTAACTACAAGTGTGATAGTAAAGATGACACTATCACAGTCATTGGGGGACCTAACTCAAATGTGAATGTCTTTATGGCAACCCTTCTGAGCTTCTACAAGGTACCACAGGTAAGATGTTGACATAGTGCTTAGTGCCTGAATAAAATAAAAATGTGTCCCTTCAGCCCTGATGAAGTTTGTTTGTTTTTAATTTTCTATTGTTTACATTACTGTTTAATAAACATCATATATATATATATATATATATATATATATATATATATATATATATATATTTAATTTGCTTAATGTATATTTAATGTATGTTTAATTTGCTTAATAATACATGTTACATTCTTAATCTCCATCCCTTTTTTCAACTACTGATAAAATAAGTTCCATGTTTGATAATATTCTGTGTCTTTTTTTCTGTTTAATTTTCAATGTAAGTCTATCCATTTCTGCACAATCTATTATTTTCCCAATTATCTCTTCATCTCACAGTGTTTCATCATTTTTCCAATATTGTGCAAAAATAATCCTCATTGCTGTTAAGACATACAATATTAAATATATATTTGCCTATCAAGTTTTTCTGGTATTATGCCTAATAAAAATAGTTCAGATTTAAAATCTATTTTTCCCTATCTTTTCTATCCATCTATGTATTTTTGCCTGATTTTTATTTTTTATTTTTTGCTTTTACATGACTCCACCACATATGATAATATGTGTCTGTTTTTTGGTTACAATATGCTAGACATATTTTTTAATATTTTAGCTAACCTAATAGGTGATAAATGCCATCTATAAATCTATAAAGTTGATGAAGTTTGTTATGTGGATAAGCATGGATAAACATTACAGATTAATGGATAATTTGGAACAGAATGTATAAAAAATACTTGCACCTAAAATGTGATATCAGTATGAATCAGATCAATAGATTCCATAATTGCATCTGGTTGGATCCAGAAGAAGATCCTTTTCTGTTGCAGTTTCTGTCTTCTGGAAAGTCATATTATCTGAGGTGAGATATGTTCCCACCCTCTTGGTCCTGAAAAACAGCGCTTGAAAAACTGGCTTTGCCAACTGACTTGGGCCCCTGATAGTGGCATCCCATTTTAGAGGTGACTAGTAGATTAGATTGCCAGCCTGATTGTCAATATTCCGATGATGGATATGGTACAAGAAAAAGAAGATTAGATAAAGAGCCCTCACCTTTTTTTTTTGCTGCTAATATTGTTTTAATAGGTAATTAATGTTTTTCCAATGCTTAATGTTTTAATATTTCAAAATTTAATTGTCTATAACATTATTGTCAGTTGCCCAAAGTCTTACAATAGTAAGATGAGTGGCGTATTAATTAAATAAGTAAATAACTTCAGAAGATAAGCATTAAAACACGTGTCTAATCCACCATAGTTATTTTATACAATAAATGTGGCAAATTTGCACTGCTTATTCCTTTCCATTTTAGTATTAAACTAACAATGGGCCACACAGTTTATGGATTTTAATGTTAGTATGATTAGACAATGTATAATTGACAGACTGGATTTAATCATATATTTTAGCTGTTTTTTTATTATTTTATATTAGAATTTTTAATTGTATATTTACTGAGTTTTTTTATTTGTTCTGGTCTCTGGTCTATGACTGTAATAAACTGAAGTGAATTTAATAGAAGCTGGAGCTAATCTCCAGATCCTCCATTACAGTGGTGGGATTCAAAAAAAATTATTACCAGTTCTGCGGGCATGGCTTGGTGGGCATGGAAGGAAAAGGATACTGCAAAATCCCATTTCCTCCCCACCCCACTAACCAGCTCCCTTCTCTTGTGCAGAGCAACCAAAGACCCAGCTGATCAGAGAATAGATGGGGGCAGGGCCAGTCCAAGGTGGTATTTGCCAGTTCTCCAAACTACTCAAAATTTCTGCTATTGGTTCTCCAGAACTGTCAGAACCTACTGAATATCACCTCTGCTCCACTGATAACAAAATGAAACTAATATCAGCTACTGCCTGCTGCCTTATGAAGCCAGCATTTTAAAATATATTTCTACATGAGAAAGAATATCTTAAGGGATATGTGTTGGGCAGATACGTTTTCTACTCGTTGGATTATGCAAGGCAAATTTTTGAAAAGGTGCAGAACTTCTCTGCTGATCAATCTACAAACTCTGGCCAAGAATAGGAGCTATGTAGACAAGGGCACATAAATACAGAGCCACAACATATCCATACAGATGGTCCTTGATTTACAACAGCTCATTTAGTAACTGTTTGAAGTTACACATACTGAAAAAATCATTTATGACCAGTTTTCACAACATTACAGCATCCCATGGTCATGTGATCAAAATTCAGATATTCACATTTGTTATGGTTGTATCCCAAGGTCATGTGATCAATATTTTGTGGCCTTCTGACAGGCAAAAGTCCATGAGGAATCCAGATCAGAACTGAGTATTCAGCAGGTTCTGACCAGTTCTGGAGAACCAGTAGCAGAAATTTTGAGTACTTCAGAGAACTGGCAAATACTATCTCTGACTGGAGATTTTACAGTATCCTTCCCCTGCGATGTCCACTAAGCCACGCCCACAAAACCGGTAGTAAAAAAAATGGAATCACACCATTGATCCAGATTCACTTAACAATCAGGTTACTAATTTAACAAGTGCAGTGATTCACTTAACAACTGTGGCAAGAAAGGCTGTAAAATGAGGCAAACCCCATTTAACAAGTGTTCATTTAACAAGTGTTCATTTAGCAACAAAAATATTGAGTTCAGTTGTGGTGGTAAGTTGAGGATTACCAGTAATTATGATTTACTAGCATCATGAATTCTTCCTTTAGCTGTTCTGAATGATATTTTTAAAAAAGGCAAAATCATAGAAACATAACTGGAAGATTGGATAGAAGATGCTTCAAAACTGCCAGGAGTATCTGAGTGGTTTTTTTTCCACCTGCCTCTCTCTCTCTCTCTCTCTCTCTCTCAATATCTCTCTCTCTCTCTCTCTCTCTCTCTCNATCTCTCTCTCTCTCTCTCTCTCCCTCTCCCTCTTCCTCCCTCCCTCTTTCCCCCCTCTCTTTCTCTCTCTCTCTGTGTGAGAAAGTAAGACTAATAGGTAGAAGAATTCTAAAGGAAATCACAAACGTGGTTCCAGACAACATTCTCCAAACCTTGTTAGTAATCTTCATTCATTTGGTCTATATATTTTACAATATAATAGTTAAGCACCATTCACTTGAAAACAGGGACGTACTTCTTTCAAAGAATAGACTCAGCATCCACAAGATTGGCATTTACAATTACATTCCTTCTTCGGTAAAATCACGTCTCTTCTCATTCCTTGGAAGATTGTTTTGAAAAACATTAAACTTTATGATGAAATCTGAGTGATGATTTGGATGGAACAAGGATGGAAAAGTTATTAAGAACATTAGGCTGGAGCTTGACTTTAGTTTCCAAGGTTGGGGGGTTGGGAGAGCAGGGAGTTAATATTTGAGTTTTTTAAAAATTTTGTAAAAGAAATTATGTTTTTTGTATGTTTCCTAATTCATCCTACTTACTTAGTTTTTTTTTTCTTTATAGCTTGGATATGGTTCTTCTCCTTTGATTAATGACCCAACCCAGCAAGCCTTTTTGCAATGGATGTTCCCCAGTAGAAACCAACAATATGTTGGGATACTTCAGCTGCTTTTGTTTTTCAGGTGGATCTGGATTGGTGTCATTTTTATGGAAGATGACAATGGTCTCAACTTTGTACAGAACGAACTTCCCAAGTTTTCTCAGGGAGGCATCTGCTTTGATTTTATAGAACAATTTCCACCATTGTATTTGAAAACTGGCATCCATGAAATGATAGAATCCTGGGTGCTTGTATACCGACTGATAATTAATAGCATGGCCAGTGTTGTGTTCATACATGGTGAATTTCACATTGTAATCTTTTTGAGGATGTTTCCCAGAATTTCAGAAATTGAAGACATACCAATGAAGAGAGGCAAAGTCTGGATAATGACTGCACAGATGGAGTTCGCTTCGGTTTCCTTTCAACGATCTTGGGATTTAGATGTCCTTCATGGAACCCTAGCCTTTGCAACTCAGTCAAAGGAGGTGGTAGGTTTCCAAAATTTTCTTCGGATGAGAAACCCTAATGTGGAGACCAGAGATGAGTTTATTAAAGACTTTTGGAAAGAGGCATTTGATTGCTCCTTCCGTACTTCTTTGGAAGAGGAGAGCGTTTGGAATCGCTGCAATGGGGAGGAAAAACTAGAGGCCCTTCCTAGGTCTGTCTTTGACATGAGCATAACTTCCCATAGCTACAGTGTTTACAATGCAGTTTATGCTGTCGCCTACACTTTGCAGTCTATGACTTCATTAAAGTTCAAACACAGAATTATGTCAGAGGAAGGACAAAAGAATCTACTGCTGTGGCAGGTAATGGGTTGAATACCTAAACACGAGAAATGTTGCCCTATCTTCATTCTCTACCAAAGCTGATTCCCAATTAAGTTTATGGTTTTCTAAATTTTAAAACTGCCATAGACAGTTTTCTGCATTACTAATTTGCTGTTCCTGGTTTTTTTTTTTTAAATGGCCGATTTAAGGAGTTTGACTTTGTTGTGAACAATTGAAATCCATGGCAATCTTTAGCATTTTATGATCTAGTCACTGCAAAAAGACTATTGGAAAAAATTTATTTAAAGATTGATAATGGATAATGATAATGGATGTACTCTCCATATGAGCTTGTTAATCTCAAATTGTTCCCTTTTCCCTTTCTAGGCATATATAGGAGCATATAATTTGTAGATTCTCAACCTCTTAGGATGCAGTTAAACAGTGATGAGATTTCCTTACACCTATAGTATATTTCCACTAAATAAATGTCCTACACCCTGGCAGGACGTAGTTGGTTAAAGGTCCTAAGCTTTTATTACATGTCTTTAATTATATTGCACTCATTTTTGACAAGGACAGATTCTAGCTTTTATAAATGTTCTTCAGCTTCCAATCTTGGTAATAATGTTTTTAGATAATTGTCTACATAACCAGATTCAGAGGCATAGCTTAGAGGAAAAGCCATAGGAAATGAGATAAGTTTTATGGGAAGGCTAACTGGGTTAAAGGGACTCCCAAGTGAGAGAAAAGAAAACAGGGATTCTCCTATTATCTGGAAACTCCAAAGGCAGAATATTGTTTTCTTCTGCACTGCATTGCACACCAGACTACTGCACTGCATACCAGAATAACTAGACACAAGGACAGTTTTTTCCTGAATTCAATCACTCTGCTAAACAACTAATTCCCATAACACAAAGTATTTAGTAAGACTGTAATACTATTATTCTTCTCATCCTTCCGTATCTCTTCCCATCCTTCCCTATCTCTTCCAACTTATAACTATAACTGTGTTTCTTGTATCTTTCCAATTTATACTGTTTTGTTTCCTAGTATGATTTGATTGCTTATTAGTAACTTATGACTATCACGAGGAGTTGTATCTTATGATTCTTGATGAATGTATTTTATTTTTTCTTTATGTACACCGAGAGCATATGCACCAAAAACAAATTCTTTATATGTCCAATCACACTTGACCAGTAAAGAATTCTATTCTATTCTATTCTATTCTATTCTATTCTATTCTATTCTATTCTATTCTATTCTATTCCACTCCACTCCACTCCACTCCACTCCACTCCATTCCATTCCATTCCATTCCATTCTATTCTATTCTATTCTATTCTATTCTATTCTATTCTATTCGTTACTTCTTTATTCATTTCTTTCCACTCAAATTGGTCACTGGAATAGGTAATTGTCTTGGTGCCTGAGATCATTTGATTTCTTTTATTATTTCTTCCTTTTATTTTTGTCTTCAGTGGTATGAGCTGCATACTTATAGCTGAGGATGTTCATTGTTTGACTCTATTCTGGTTCTATTTTTCATCATATAATAAGTACATTATTATTGGCAGACCAGGTCAAATGTGGTTTTGAATTGTGATTAGTTTGCATAGATATTGCTAATTTTGACTTCTCAAATATCCATACCTTGTAGCCTATTACAGAATTTGAATGGTTTTGGTGTAACAATATCACTCATACCTTTTGTTCTCTATGAAATTAGTTCCACCACTATCTACGAAAAGTCTCATTTAACAACAGTGTTGGAGAAATTATTTCCTTTGATCAGAATGGGAACTTGGAAGCAGGATTTGATATTATCAACTGGGTCACATTCCCAAATCTAAGCCTTCATCGAGTCAAAGTGGGAAAATTTGATTTCAGAGCTTCCAAAAAACAAGCATTCAGGGTTTATGTTGATGACATTAAGTGGCCAAGGAAATTTAATCAGGTATTTTCCATATAAAGTTGGGGTCCAACTCTTTGGTCCAGGATACAGGGAATGAAAATAACTGTATGGTCATATTAAGGCAATTAGTTGAATTTCACTCAAAATTGTTATAGATCGTTTCAAAATGTTGCCAAGATACTCTCAATCTTTCACGGGAAAAAACCCAAACACACCAAAACCTGCATACCTGTACCTGTGAAAATCTATGAATATGTGTGTATGTGTGTTTTCTTAAGTTTTCGTGGGTATTTATATGTATGGTATTCAGCTTTGTTCAGGTATTTTCACATGTCATTATAGTTGTGCTTTTAAAGTTGTAGTGACATTTTGGCAGAATCTCATCTGCGATCTTCAGGCTTGTGTATTGGGTTCATCTATGTGTCACACAGTATATTGTGGTATAGAGATTTTTTTGTTTGTGAGTGCAGGCTTCCAGATGATTGATTGTCTGGTAGAGTCATTTGCTGTATGCCACCTACAAACCCAAATTATGACTAAGATACATCGATGACATATTTGTTATATGACCCCATGGAAAAAGAAAACTTGAACAATTTCTTAACACAACTAAACAGCACACACCCCAAAATCAAATTCACCATGGAAATGGAAACAAACAACTACCATTCCTAGATGTACTAATCTCCAAAAAAAACAGATAGCACACAAGGACACACCATATACCAGAAGAAACACACACACCAACTGCTACCTCAACACCGACCAAAACCCAGCACATATAAAATCTGTGCCAAAACATTAATTGCCAGAACAAATGCCTGGCAGACAAAGACACACATAAAGACTGAACTATGTGCCCTGACTAAAGTACTGACAGCTAACAGCTTCCACAAAGCAAAATCACTGGCTTGATCCACAAAAACACACTGAGACATAATGGAGAACTAGAAGATGAAACAGACCTAGGGAACAGCTGTCCTGCCCTACATAAGAGGTACTCAGACAAAATCAGTAAGATACTACACAGGCATCACATCAGGAACTGCCTTCAAAACAGAACAGAAAAATAGCGCCATCCTAAGAACCCCAAAGATAAAATTGACCTGGAAAACCAAGGCATATATGAAGTCCCCTGCACAACATGCCTGCCACATGAAATAGGACAAACCAATATAGAAGGATAAGTACCCTCCTCGAAGAACCCAAGAATGCACTAAAAAAAGCTGGAACACACTTCTCACTAGTCCAACATATGAAAGCCACAGGTCATAGCTTCAACTTCAATGGCACCAAAACCCTAGCCACAATAGAAAACCCCAGCTATGGAATCAATCAGAGAAGCCATAGAGACTGATAAAAGACCTAATAGTATGAATAAAAGAGATTACTCTACCAGACAATCAACATCTGGAAGTCTGCACTCACAGACAAACAAAATTTCTATACAGAGAATCCAACAAACACCTGATACAAACAGACTCCCCTTAATACCTGTAACCCAAACGCGCCCCAGCCAGCTACCCAAATAAACCAAACTTCCTAATAAAACAATTGTCAGCCATTCACAAGAAACCAAGCTGCACTGGAAACCCCCAATACACAAAACACAATCTTTCCGCTAATCAAGAAAACAGCAACTCAAAGGCCATAAACACAGATCCTAGGCTCCCATCCAATCAGGATGAAAAAAAATATCATTCAAATAAAGCATGAAGCAGCAACCAAATTCAAACAGAAATAGCTGCCAAAGCCTGACACACCTGATAAGAAAACCCAGTACACAAGCCTGAGGATGGCATTTGAGATTCTGCCAAATACATTGCTACAACTTTAAAAGCACAACTATTAAGAACGTAGAAAAATTTGTTTTAAATTTGGTGCCTAGCCATCTGCTGTGCCAGAATGGTTTTTTCTTCATCCTGATTGGTTGGGAGTTTTTGGTCTGTGTTTATTGGTCTTGGAGTTTGCTGTTTCTGTCTGATTGGTGTTCTAATATCTTCTGTCTGTTTGTGTAGCTTTTTTTGTCTTGATTGGCAGGCAACATTGTGTTTCCTGTATTGGAGGCTTTTAGTGTGACTTGGCTCCAAATAAATGGAATGGCTATCATTTATTAGGAAGCTAGTTTCATCTGGGTGCCTGGTTGGGGTGTGTTTGAGGTATCAGGGGAATCTGTTTGTTCCCAGGTGTTTGCCTAGCTTGTGGTATGGAGATTTTTTTGTTTGTGAGTGCAGGCTTCCAGATAATTGACAGTTGGTGGAGTCATCTCTTCTATTCATGCTTTCAGATCTTTTCTCAATCTCTATGGCTTCTCTGATAATTCTGTAGCTGGGGTTTTCTATAGTGGCTAGGGTTTTGGTGCATTGAAGTCCAATGCTAAGACCCTGTTGCTTTCATGTGTTGGACTCGTGAGGAAGTGCGTTCCAGCTTTCTTACAGCATTTTGTGTTCATCTAGGCAGGTACTTATTACTCTATTGGTCTGTCCAATGTAATGCGGCAGGACCATGATGCACAGGGGACTTCATGTATGCCTTGGTTTTCCAGGTCAATTTTATATTTGGGGTTTCTTAGGATGGCTGCTATTTTTCTGTTTGTTTTGAAGGCAGTCTTGATGTGAATGTGGTGAACTTGATTTTTGGGGTGTGTGCTCTTTAGGTGTGTAAGGAAATTGTTTAGGTTTTCTTTTCCAGGGGCCAAATCACAAATGTATCATTGATGTATCTTAACCATAGTTTGGGTTTGTGGTGGCATTGGCTAGGGCTCTGGATTCGAATTCTTCCATGAACAGAGTTTGCAGTGATAGGTGACAGTGTGATCCCATAGGGTCTCCTTCAATTTGCTTGTATCTTTGTCCTTTGTATATGAAATATGTGTTGGTTAAGCAGCATTCTGTTAGTTCCATGAGGTGTTTGAGTGGTTGGTATTTATTTTTGATGATTTTGAGAGTTTCTTTTATCAGGACTTGAGCGAATAGTGAAACCACGTCAAAACTTACAAGCAGATCTTCTTGTTTCATGTGTAGATCTTTGATCAATTCCAAGTGGTGGTATGAATTTTGTACGTGTGAAGAAATTTCCTAACACAGCTAAACAGCACACACCCCAAAATCAAATTCACCATGGAAACAGAAACAAAAAACTACTATTCCTAATGTACTAATCTACAAAAAAACAGATGGCACACTAGGACGCACCATATACCAGAAGAAAACACACACCAACTGCTACCTCAGCACCCAGTCCCACCACCACTCAGCACAGATAAACTCTGTGGCCAAAACATTAATTGCCAGAACCAAATGCCTGGCAGACAAGACACACATAAAGACTGAACTATGCACCCTGACTAAAGTACTGACAGCCAACAGCTTCCACAAAAGCAAAATCACTGGCTTGATCTACAAAAACACACTGAGACATAATGGAGACCGACATCTACATAAGAGGTACTACAGACAAAATCAGTAAGATACTACACAGGCNTGGATGAACACAAAAATGCAGTAAAAAAAGTTGGACCACACTTCCTTTCTAGTCCAACACATGAAAGCCACAGGTCATAGCATCAACTTCAATGGCACCAAAACCCTAGCCACTATAGAAAACCCCAGCTACAGAATTATCAGAGAAGCCATAGAGATTTTAAAAAGACCTGAAAGCATGAATAGAAAAGATGATTCCACCAGACTGTCAATTATCTGGAAGCCTGCACTCAAAGAAAAAAATCTCCACACCACAAGCCAAGCAAACACCTGGCCACAAACAGTCCCACCCCCGATACTTCCAGCTCAAACACACTCCAACCAGGCACCCAGATGAAACCTAGCTTCCTAATAAATGATAGCATCTGTTTACTCAAAGCCAAGTCGCATTAAAAGTCTGCAATCCAGGAAATACAATGATGCCAACCAATCAAGACAAAAAAAAGCTACAAAACAGACAAAATATATTAGAAACACCAGTCAAGCAGAACACAGCAAACTCCAAGACCAGTAGACCAAGACACCCAACCAATCAGAATGAAGAACACAGCAGTAGGCTGTGAAAGTCTGACTCACACAGGAACACAATACACAAGCCTGATGATGGCAGATGAGATTGTGCCGAAACGTTGCTACAACTTTAAAAGCACAATTATAATGATGTGGGAAAATATCTGAACAAAGCTAAATACCATGTAGATATATTCTAATCAGAATCAATGTGGCTATTCCAATTCAATTATGTGGCTGTTCCAATTCAACATTTAAGCCTTCTGTTTTGTCTGCTTCTTTCTGTGCTTAGGCTCAGCCTCTGTCTTTGTGCAATGAACCCTGCCATAAAGGTCATAGCAAGAGCAAGAAGGAAGGGAAGCCATTTTGTTGTTATGATTGTCTGCCATGCCCAAGAGGAAAAGTTTCATACCAGATGGGTAAGACTATCATGGGTTGAATTAGGAAGCTGGTGATGGTGTTTATAAATCTTCACATTGATATCATTTCATTTGTGGAGGATACTAAACTGGCAGGAATAGCCAACATGCTATTTGTTGCTAACATAACAGTTATGTTAGAGTCAAGATCCAGATAGATCTTGACAGACTTGAACACTGGATCCTACCTAACAAAATAAAAGTCAATATAGAGAAAAGTCAAGTCTTACACTTAGACAAGAAAAACCAAAAGTACACAAATAGACTGGGTGAAACCAGACTTAATAGCAATAACTGTGAGAGGGATCTTGAAATCTTAGCAGACAAGCAATTAAATATGAGCCAATAGTGTGCGGTGGCAGCCAAAAAAGCCAATGCAATACTAAATTTCATTAACAGAAGGTTACAATCAAGATCAAAGGAGGTACTAAGACCAGTCTATAAAGCCTTAGTAATACCACACCTTGAACTGCATCCAGTTTTAGTCATCATCTATAAAAAAATATATTGAAACTCTGGAAAGAGTGCAGAGAAGAACAATCAAGATGATTAGGGAACTAGAATATACAATGAACAGCTGCAGGAATTGGGTATGGTTTGTCTAGTGAAGAGTGGGCCCAGGGCAGACATGATAGCAGTGTTCCAATATCTGAGAGGCTGCCACAGAGAGGAGGGGGTCAAGCTATTTTCCAAAGTACTTGAAGGCCAGAGAAGGAATAATGTATGAAAACTGATCAAGGAGAGATTCAACCTGATAATAAGGATAAATTTTCTGACATTGAGAACAATCAACCAATGGAACAGAAGTTCCTTTCAGAAGTTGTGGGAGTTTCATCGCTGACAGCTTTCAAGAAGAGCCTGGACTGCTATCTATCAAAAATGGTGTACTGTCTGCTTGAGTGGGGGCTGGACTAGATGACCTTCAAGGTCCTTTAAAACTCTATTAATCTGTAATATGTAATTAAAAACATAAAAATCAGATTGAATAGAAATCAGTCCTTTCCTTTGTGTAGTTGCCAATGGAATTTTCAAGATTCAGTGCATTGGCCAGTCAGTTAAAGAAGTATAGTTTCTGTTGCAACAGTACATTGTGGCTTTCATAAATTACTTCATCCCTTTGAGTGCCTTTTCAGATTGAAGCTTGATTCTATCGCCTATCCAGATCTGAAATAGAGATCTGAAAATGAGGATCCATATTTCCAATATTATGGGAAATAATTTGACTTTTTTCTTGTACAAGGGCACAAACTACACACTCAAATATGGACATTATAATGAAAACAAAGCTATGATTTTCTACTAAAGTTTGATTTCATATTTAGGTATAAAATCCTTTATCTTTTCCATTTAAAATTTTCATATCCTTTCTTCTTTCCATATAAATCCATATTTATACATTAAATCCTTCCTGCTCACCGTGCTACCTTTTACACATAGGGAAACTGGAAGGATTATTATCCTTTTCTCTAAATCAAGAAATAGAAAGGAAGGAGTTAAGTATTTGAAACAAAATATATATCAAGTGTTTCTGCTGTTTTGAAAAAAATAAATGGAAATGTGTTTGGCATCCTCAGCTTCCACCTAGGATCAGTATTCTTATGGAAATAGATTCATATCTCTAAGGAATAAATGCTGAACTTTTTTCCAAATGTTTCAAACTTCCTGAGCAATGGTAACTGAAAAAAATGAAACATGACCAGCTACTGCAATGATGGACTAACAGTGATATTCAGGTTTCAGTCTCCTTCTGCTTACAAAATATCATACCCACTTTGGCCTGTCATTCTGTCCCCAATTCATCTCAACGGATTCTTGTTGTAGTGAAAACATGACAACAGAAGGTTAGATGTAAATGTGTTGCCTAGAGTTTCTATAGGAAAGGAGCATATAAGCCAGGGGTGTCAAACTCAAGGCCTGTGAGCCAGAGGTGGTATTCAGAAGGTTCTGACCCATTCTGGAGAACCAGTAGTGAAAATTTTGAGTAGTTTGGAGAACCAGCAAATGCCACCCCTGACTGGCCCTGTCCCCATCTATTCTCTGCCTCCCGAGTCCCAGCTGATTGGCTGTGTCTTCTGCACAGGAGAACAGAACTGGAAATGTATAAAATGTATGAGCTGGGTGACAGGGTGCTACGAGAGCATCCATCCTGTCTCTCCCCCCCCATGCCCCATTTTTGCTGGCAAAGTGCTTCAGGAGGCCATCCAGGCTGAAAATGGGGCACAGGGGACCGCATGCAGGGGGACCATTTTGGTTGGCGGGTTGCTGCAGGAGGTGTCTATCCAATATCTCCTCTCCCAGCTGGCCTGCAGAGGAGAACTACAATGCTGATCTGGCCTTCCAGTTTGACATCCCTTATATAAACTGAATGTATGAACAACAAACAAATTGATGTTAAGTCCTGTATAATAGCTAATGAAAACACAATTGCTTGAGAATCATGCTCTTCTTTTTAGAACTCACATTATGGACGGAGTCTTATTTTCATCTTAATTCTGTACATCACCTTCTAAATGAGGAATATCGACAATATTTTTTTTCAGACATGGATTCTTGTTACCAGTGTCCAGAAGATCAATATCCCACCAAAGCCCAGGATCAGTGCATTCCAAAAGAGATCAGCTTCCTATCTTTCCAAGAGCCTTTGGGGTTCACTTTGGTCATTGTTGCTCTTTTATTTTCCTCCATCACAGCTCTGGTCCTCATACTCTTTGTTCAGCACAAGGACACGCCCATCGTCAAGGCCAGCAACCGAGACCTCAGCTACACCCTCCTAATTTCCCTTCTGTTTTCCTTCCTCTGCCCTTTGCTTTTCATTGGGCAGCCTCAGAGGGCAACCTGTCTCCTTCGCCAAACTGCTTTTGGCATCATATTCTCCGTGGCAGTTTCTTGTGTGGTGGCCAAAACTCTCACTGTGGTTTTAGCTTTCATGGCCACTAGGCCAGGCTCTCAGATGAGGTCATGGGTGGGAAAAAGGCTGGCACTTTTTATCGTGCTTTCCTGCTCTTTCATTCAAACCAGTCTTTGTACTGTGTGGCTGGTGGGCTCTGCTCCCTTCCCAGATCTTGACATACATTCTCTGCCTACAGAAATGGTCCTGGAGTGCAATGAGGGCTCCACTGTCATGTTTTATTGTGTCCTGGGTTTCATTGGCCTCTTGGCCATGATCAGCTTTACAGTGGCTTTTCTTGGAAGGAACCTCCCAGACAGTTTCAATGAAGCCAAATTTATCACCCTCAGTATGCTGCTCTTTTGCAGTGTCTGGATCTCTTTTGTTCCAGCTTACCAGAGCACCAAAGGGAAATACATGGTAGCTGTGGAGATCTTCTCCATTTTAGCCTCAAGTGCTGGATTATTGATCCTCATTTTCTCACCCAAAGTTTACATCATCTTGATAAGACCTGGGTTGAATAAAAGGCAACAGGTCATGCAAAAAATCCACTTAAAGTGAGTTATAGTGATCAGTTTTCTATACACAATAGGATTTAGATTTGTGACCAAACTCTGATTTAAGTGCTCATTAAAATAAAAGACTGGGCATCAGCGTAATCATAACATGTAATATTCTCTTTTTCCCCTTTCCATCCTGCCTCTGAGGTAGTACTCATCAATAATTGTAAGCTATAAATCATCTTTTTCCCTGAACCAATAACATTCGTGTGTCACAATATGTAAACATTGCAGTTCCTGAACAAAACAACTTCCAAACAAATTTTTGAGGATTGTAAACAATTATTAAACTATATATGTTTGTAGTCAACCAAGGGTAATTGTTCCATTTGAGAGGATTAGTCTCTTCATTGATGGGTGTAGATGTCCAAGACAACCAAAGTATAAAAGAAACTCAAGCCTGCCCAAATTGTTAAGTTGTCTAATAGCTGATAGTTAGGAAACTCTCTGGCTGCAGAAACTTAGACCTTGATGATCTAGAACTTCTAGTTATCTTTCCCTGCAGACCTGGGGGCTTTTAAAATTAGGATATGAAGAAGAGAGAGATTGCAGCCAAAACTGCATGTAGGAAAATTGAGAAACTGAACATGTTGGTATATATCGATGGAGTGTTATAAATGATTTGGTGGCTAGGAACCTGAATTTCTAGCAACTCCAGGAAACAATGGAGGACTAGGTGCGCTATGGTTCATGGGGTCATAAAGTGTCAAACATAACTTAGCAACTGAACAACAAAGTTCTAAATATGTGTGATTACTAGCTAACTTGCACTAAGTGAAATAAACCACCCAATTTGGAGGTCACATCTGCAATCTGCTCTTAACTGAGCCTACTTTTTCTAATTCCTGTCTTCAATCTCCTCAGGAAGAAAATGGAGATAATTATTGGAATATCATTTCTTATCAAGTTGATTTCTGAACTTGGATCTGGGAAACAGTAGACAGTTGCATGGAATCTTTATTCTTTCCTGAAGAGCAATAACAGCAAGCTGTTAAGATTTGGATACCATTGAAGTGTATCTCTCTCACACACACACTAGTATGGCTGCAAAATTAATATTCTGACTCAGCTCCAGATCTGGATACTATTGATGTGTGTGTGTGTACATCACCTTCTAAATGAGGTGATATATAGAGATAGATATAGAGATATATAGAGATATATAGAGATATATAGAGATAAGAGAGTGGGTGGAGAGGGAGAGAGAGAGATATATAGACATACTGGTAGATAGAGATGATAGAGATAGTGATATATAGATACAAATGATATAGATATAGATAGATATGGATGGATGGATGTAGATAATGATATATAGATAGATAAATATAGACAGAGATACACTGATAGATAGAGATAGAGACAGATGATAGTGATAGATATGCTAGAGAGAGAGAGAGAAAGACAGAGATGATAGAGATGACAGAGAGAGAGAAACAGAGAGTCAGAAACAGACACACACACACACACACAAAGAGAGAGAGAGACAGAGACAAAGAGAGACAGAAATAGAAATAGAGGTATATGCTTTGTAACTCCCAGTGATTCTGAGTGTTCTACAACAAGAAAAAAACACAAAACAAAACAAAAATAGCAAAAGATGGGAAAGATAATGTATCAGATGGGAATGAATCATAACCCAAATAGATGGCATAGTTTGATTGAAAGAACTCTAACTGGCTTGGCAGTTACTATAGGTAATCTCTTAACTAACCAGGACCTATGCCATTTCTATAGTTAGAAATCAGCACCTCGAATAATGTCTTGAAGCAAACTGGCAGCTAGCACAACTCATGAGGCATTCTGAGGACTGATCATCACTGCTACACTGCTGCATTCTGGACCAGTTAAAGCTTCCAGGTGATCTTCAAAAGTGGTCTCAAGTACAGTACAGTTAGTCTAGTTTAGTTTAATTTAGTTTAATTTATTGTCATTGCATCTTGTACAATGAAATCAAACACCATCTTCAGTGCACATCATGACCATGACCATGAAAATAAACGCAAACACACATCCTTCACTCTTCACACATTGAACCAGAAACCCCCAACACCACACCAACACTGGCAATTGTCAAGCTGTAAGATGTCCAGTGCAAGAGTGAATGTCTGAAGGGCCCCCAATTTAGGAAAGGATACTACTGGAACGTTAGAAAGTATTTATGTTAAATAAAATAATCCTAAAATAACCCAAGCCTCTTGACACTTTAATAAAGTGAAAGAAAACTTCTAGTTGAAATATGGAATTAAATTGTTTTCTTCTATGATATAACCAAGAACCCCTAATTTTGTAAAGGCAATCATCTCCCCTATAGTTACAACCTGACTTCTACCTCACCTCCCAAAGGATAACAAATACACCTTGGCAAAAAAAGAACCAGGATCAAAGTAGATTACTAAAAGATGTTTTGCAGTTCAAGAAAGGAGCCCAACACAGACTGTTTGGTGACTTCTTCTGAAGATTCCTATTGCAGAGAGGGCATTAAATTCATCCTGAACTTCTTAAACACACTTAAGACAGGAACTAATGTGCAAAAGATGTTTCTATCTATTGCCACCCTTTGTGTTCCTGATATTACTTCTGCCTCAGAGTGTTTCCAATATCCCAAGTCGTACATGCCATATTTGTTACCCACTGCCAATAAGTCATCAGTATTATCAGCCAGGGGACCTGAACATTACTGGCATTATATCTCAAGTTTTCACATTTTCCAGCCCTGTGACTTACAACCAACATCCATCTCATAACCTCCTGGATGAGATTGGGTAAGTTAAGAGTTTTGTTAATTCTTAACTAAAGAGTTAATTTCATTTTCTAAACTTCATTTTCCATAAAGAACTTTCTCGTTTCAAATTGTATTATCTCAAACAAGTGTTGGGATACAATTGTATTGTGAAAGCATGAATGAGAAAAAATCTCATGCTTTCTTTGGAATAGGATAGGAGTCAACTCCAATCTTCCACCATTTCTCTCTCCCTCTGTCTCTTCAGGAAGAATGTCCCAGTTTTGCTGGAGAAGTTATTTGTTGCAATGTATTAAATGCACATTCAGTCCTTCCTGATCAGATAGATTATAATCAATTCCACGAGATCATAATCAATCTGCTTGTTATGTTCATTGTTTGTATATTAAGTCCCTCATTCATTCAGCCTATATGCATGACAATATTTTTATAATTGTTTTGTGTAACTGCTATCTCATTGGAGAAGACACTGAGTTTGGGAAAGATTAAAGGCAAAAGGAGAAGACAGCAGAGGATGAGATGGTTAGATAGTGTCGTGACCCAGTGGACATTAGTTTGGGTGCAGGGATACAGAGAGGACTGGTTTGCTATGGTCCATTGGTTGAGAAGAGTCAGACATGCCTTAGCAACTGAACAAAAACAATGAATAACAGCTACTATAAAAACCATTGTGATATAAGAATTTCCTGTATGCCAAATGTGAAAGAAAGTTCACTGCATTGTACTGAGAGTAAACCTCAGTTGAATTTGCCTTGACCTGCTATTACTTATTGAGACCTATATTCAATGTTAATGTTTTTTTGAAAGTTTTGATATTTTCTATTCTGGATTTTGTGTTTCATTTCCTCTCTCTTTCACAGATGATGATGGGATTTATTACATGGACACAATATTTTATGGTACATTCTTTGCTAACATGTACTAGTAAATCATACGTACTAGGAATGAGTGGTGGTACTAGTAGCTATAATGCAATCTTTGGCTAGTTTTCTATGAGTATTGATGAACCTTCTTATTGGAGTATTTATCCCCTGCTCACTCTACATAATATTTCACACTAGGAAGTCCAAATGTGTCCTACCTCAAAATCTTCCATCCACGAGATTCAATATCTTGTCTAGTTGATCTTCTAAAATCCATCAGATGGTACTGATTCTGGTTCACCAGATATCAGATGCATATATCATGTGGAAGTATCTATATATCTTCAAAGAACTTTGAAGAAATATAGATTTATTTTTTTATTTTTTTTTGATTTGTCAATCACTTACAAGATGATAAGTAAAAGTATAAACATAGTTATGAATACATGAAATGGATATATATGAGAAAAATAAAAAGAAACAATATGACAGGGATGGTAGGCACATTGGTGCACTTATGCATGCCCCTTACAGACCTCTTAGGAAAGGGGTGAGGTCAATAGTGGACAGTCTAAGGTTAAAGAGTTTTTGGGGTTTTGGGGAAGAAACTCAGGAGTCAGGTAGAGTATCCAGATCATTGACCTATTCTGTTGCTGAAATTGGATATTTCCTGCAGATCGTAGTTTGGTGTGTTAACCTTGAGTTTTGTATCTATTGTGTTGCTTCTTGATTTGTTGTTATTGGTTGAAGGCTGGAAAGGTTAGTTTACTTAGTTCATAGTAGGACATTTGCAATTATGTATGAATTTTAGTGTATACTATACTTAGATCGGACCGAAGCGGTGGTGTGGTTTCTAGACGTGTTTTAGCGTTTGTAATTTTCAGTCTGGCTGGCATAAGGTATTTTCTGCAATGAGTAAGGAATTGGAGAACTCTTCTTGTGAAATTTATGTTATGGACTTTCTCAAACTGTTTTCATTACATCAGATAGCATAATGTGGGTTCCAGACTGATGAGCTGTATGAAGTATTTGGTCAGCAAATTGTTTTGTATATGCTCCAGTTAGAAGTGTGATATTAACGCAGAGATAAAAAAGCTATGTAAATTAGGCTTTAATAACTGGCTTTATGCCCTTTATTGGCTATTGAGTTAAAGTGGGGCTCTAGCACTAGTTATTTGAGATTTCAGTACGTCAAGTTCCTAGACAGATGTTTGAAATCATCAAACATACTGTTTGACTATTCCAGACCTGATGAATGTCTTATTTTTTGATTTTTTTTGCCTATATGTAGGGCAGAGCCATTTATTTGTTGAGATTGAAGCTTGCCATTTGTTTTTTGACCTGTCTGATACTTGAGAGGCTTCCCTCTAAAGGGCCTGTCATTTATGGCCGACGGAGTGCAAAACGTATGTAAAAAAGGAACACAGTGGACGAGAAATATTCCCATCATTGTTAATCCGCGTTTTCCAAAAGTGCACCGATTTGCAATAAGAGATGCGGACAACAACGGAAAGGAAACGGACATGGGGATGTAGTGAGGATGTTAAGCACGGTGCTCCATGGAGCCTAAGCAGATGGAGCGTAGGATGGAAGTGGATTGCACCATGCCTGCAGAGCATTCCGGGAGCACAGAGAAAGATGGGCCGTGTGCGTGCTAGAAGGAGCGTTGCAGAGGCGGATGTTGCCTAGCGGTATATCAGCAGATTGCCATCCGGAATGCCTAGGCGGTAATCCTAGTGGATGGCAAAGCATTCACGATGCGATGATCGGGGAGGATGTTCGCATCAGCCTGAGGATATAAAAAGGATGCAAGCTCGCAAGCAGGTCCCATTGCAGAAGAAAGGATCTGCTGCCAGGACCAATTCAAGTCAACAACCATGGGGAAGAAGAGGAAGCTGTGCTCCCACTCCTGCCAGCCCTTGGCCAAGTAAGGACGGGCCACTATACCCACCCTGGTACGACTCTACTTCTGCTGGGTGCTTCTGGTCTGCTTCGGGCTGGACTACTCTTCATGGTGCTTGGGCTTCTGCTGGCTGCTGCTCCTGGTA
>BHFT01077501.1:0-23622 GCA_004320025.1 Laticauda laticaudata
GAAAAAGTTTGGAATTCATAGTTTCAAGTTTAGGCATTTAATCCTTATGCATCTAAATTACTCCTCTCCTTCTCTTCCCTCTTCTCCTCTCCTCTATTCCTCATGCATTATTTGCATTAATTTGCTCTTGAGCATTCCTGGCGTATGTTATTAAGAAAGATCTTGCCAAAGCAAAGGACAGCTATGAGAAGGACTGGCAAGAGAATAGGATACTTCAATCACTGCTTTATGTATATCTAGAGCATCTCAGTTCCATATTTTTGAATGCCAGGGCTAGGTTTCAGCTTTCAGTAAATCCCACGAAATATTGTAATATGTTACAAAGTTTTATTATAATGCTTAAAAAACTTTGCAAATAGTTCAGGAAAGCTGGGGTGAGCAAATTTCATATCCTGCATGTTTCAAAATTGCCGTGGAAAATAGCTTTAAATGTTCCACCCATTTAGTTGCCCATCTTAGCCAATTTTGCAGCACGAATCTGTTTTAACAAGTGAGGTAAGGTTTGTCATGCAAATGTTAATCAAGTCCACCTTTCCCTTTCATGAAAGTATCTTGTTTATACGATGATCAGCAGCTTTCATGAAGCCCCTCATCCTGCACCACTGCAGTGAAAGACTTTATGATGGTTGACTGCCTCTCAATAAATTTGTTTGTAATCAAGAGACCATAATATCTAACTGAGGAACAGTTTTTGGAAATGTACCAGATTGGAGAGGGAAGGCGAGATTTTTCTGACTCTTTAATTTAGGTGATCAGTGGAAAAATCGGTCATGCAACTCATTATTCTGCTAAAAAGCAATATTCTCCAAAACAGTAACTAAGAGTGAAAGAATCCTTATGCCTAGTATGATTCTACTATTCTTACCTTTGGAAGAAAATTTAATCGGTAGCACAAAAAAGAACCACTGGTGTTGTTTGCTTTATTCTTAATAAGATTATTTGTTCCGTTCCAAAAGAAAACGCATTGAGACTGGGTTTCCAAACAAACTATTTTATTTTAACTTGCAAGAAGATATTATGGAACATGAGGCAAGTCGCGGCAGCCCTTAATATAGCGGCTTGCCTGCGGTTGTGCGCCAATGACACTTCATTTAACTATTCCTTCATTTGGTGGCTTTTCCCGATTTGGTTCTTAATCAAACCAATCCGTAAGTGTGCCTTTTTGGCCAATCAGAATCGAGGGAACCTTTTGGAACTACCAAGTTCCATACAGGACACCCCTCCCCCTTTAGTTAGTACAACGTGGGTGACGTAGTCATGGCAGGTTAGGTGGGAGCTTTCTAGTTCCTAGGTTTGACCTCGGCAGGCTCAGTTTTCTCGGCGGTGGTCTTCTAGGCAGTTCGGACGGCGATCGCCTTGCTTTTCTCCTTTTCCTTCCCCATGGGAACCTTCCTGGAAGGGGTGAGTCAGCCTTTGCCTGCTCCTGCCTGAGTTCTCTCAGGCCAGTTGACGATGCTCCGCCGCTCCTTTCTGGTTTATATTGGGTTGTGTGAGCTGGCCTGGCTGCCTCCCTTCCAGGAAGGCCTCTCTTTCACTCTACTTCTCGCTCCGGACTTCTTTCTTGGGTTCAATCTAACCCTGAGTGCTCTTTTTGTTTGTAGTTTAGATTGTCTTTCTTGCAGAGTTTGCTTGTCTTGTATGGGAGTTCGTCTCTTCCCTTTTTTTAGTATTTGTTACTCCTCCCCCCTTGGTTGTTTATAGTCGTTATTATATTTTTTGCATTCTGTGGTGGTTTTTGTTTGAGGTTGCCGGGAACGAAACTGGTCTATATGCGCACTTCCCATTCCTTCCATTGTCCAAATTAGTCGTAGGACCAGGAGCCTGTTGATTTTGTTTGTGATGTGGCTGGAAGCCACAATGCGCGTCCCGCGGTGAGCGTTTTTGGCATAGACTAGCGTATTTTCTGAGGAGTCGGGAGGTTGTCGTTCCCAGGTTGTAAGTGGAGTGCAATATTGTGTTCCAGGTAACAGGAAGGCGTAGTTTCACTACCCATTTAAGAAGTTCTGCTTGGGCTTTTTATTGGTTGTGGCTGCTAGTGGTAATATGCTGCAAGCGTTTAGTAGTCGGCTTAGTTTGTCCTGCAGTCGCGCCCTTTCCATTCTGTCTGGGCCCTCTTTAGTATACCGAAACAGTTGTTCGTCCCTGCCGCGAGTTGGCGCCGCGTGCAGTTAAGGCAGAGTACGGATACCCTGGGCAGCCAGATATTGTTCGATAATTGCAAGGCTGTAAATTGGGGCCCAATTGAAACCAGTACATCAGGTAGCCATGTGTGTACGCAAATAGAGTTTGTCTACTGTTCATTACAGCTTCGGTGGTTAGTGGAAGAAAAAAAAAAAAACCATGATGGGATGACTATCCCAACCAGTTCGAGTATGTATCAAATCTCACTATCAAAAAAAAGTGTTTCCCTTCGTTGCCCAGCGAAGTCAATATATACTTCTAGACCATGGATCTCCGGGAGTTTTCCCAGTCTCCTTATTGGTGCCTGGGGGGTGGGGGTGTGGCTCGATTTTTGACAGTCATGGCATGTTGCACCCAGCGCGTTCAATGTCTTTGTCCAGCCGCTGGCCACCAGATGTAACTCCTGGCAGGGCATTTCATTTTGGATTATCCCGGGTGTCCCTCATGCAACATGCCACAGATACGTCGTTCCTGGGAGACCTGCTAGGAATTACATACCAATCCGCTAATCACCCATAAAATGCAAACCCCTTTTCTAATAGCACAGCTTTCGGTCTGTCTGGTACAAGAATGCTTTAAACGTCTCAGTTTGTTCTCCTCCAGCCAGCCTTTACATACCTACCAGTTCAGTTGCGTGCTGTCAAAAGTGTGTATTTGGCTGGTGGTCTCTCGTGACATTGGCCTGCAGTCAGTGTACTCCATGGCCAAGTCTCAAGCTGAAATGTGGGAGGTGGTTGGAGCGAGGGTCAGTCTGTCCGTGATGGCAGCGGGGAACAGCTCAGGGCGTTGGCATGTGTGATGGACTTTGCGGGAGTCAGTGCCAACAGCGTTGTAGGAAGTAGGCAGGAGGAATTCAGACTGTCTCATCATTCTAGGTAACAGAATGTTCAGGGTTGGCTTGTGTTCCTGCCATAGATTCTAAGAAGCGGGCTTGTGATCGGTATTAATAGAAAAAGTTCTTACCATAAAAGGGTTACTCATGAATTCTTTTGAACGTCTGGCAATGATTGCGAGGAGCTTCTCTATCTAGTTGATTGTAATTGCATTCTGACTGGAGAGCATCTTGGAGTAAAAGGCACTTGGTGCCTCTCTGCCATCTGGTACTGTGGCTCAGGAATGGCGCGCAACCCAAAAAAGGCGAGGCGACTCACAGTGACCAGTCAAAGGCACGGGTATTGCTAAAACTGGATGAGAACAGGTGTCTGACATTAATAGGTCCTTGATACCTTGGAAGGCTTTCGGTTCCGCAGTGGCCCCATGTCGCAAGTGGTTTTTTTATCTAGCAGCTCGATGTTAGCGGGTTCTTGCTATGTATGCCATTATGGTGCAGGATAACACAGTGTAAAAATTTATGCAGGCCTAGGAATGCTTAAGGTCAGCGTTTTGTTCCTGGGCCTCTGGGAGCATGCTTTTGATAGCCTTGCACTTTTTTTCAGTGGAGTGAAGTGCCTTGTTCATCGATTGAAGTAGCCCCAAACTCCAAGCCCCGGTTAGTTGGCTTAATTCGACTCACACTTTTCCTCTTTTTAACTGTTGAGGCCTTGATTTTCCTAAATCTTCGTTTTAAGACTTTCTCTTAATCTGCCGTCTCTAGTGGTTGGCATTTTTTTTTGCTGAGACCAAATACATTGTCGAAGTTAAGGGGACGACAGCTTTGCATTCGTTTTAGAGGCTCATTCCATGGAGGCTTTGGAACACGCCTAGAGGCAATGCTAACGACCGAATTGGAGGCAGTTACACTGAATGCCTCCCTCTATGTGTTACGATTAGTCTGGGTGCCTCTAGCCAATAGTTGGGATCAAATGGGTAGTTGTTTGATAGGCCTGTGCGAGGTTGAGCATTCACAAAATTTTTTTTCCTCCCCTAGCAGTGCAGTAATGTTGCACTACTGGCGGTTACTGGGCTATGCGTTGTTGGAGCGCGATGGTTCAGGGTTTGCCTTTTATAGTCTCCGCAGATGCGCACTGGACCCCATCTGGCTTCACCGGTGTGATGATAGGGGTTTGCCACCTGGCAATTTCGATTGCTCTAAAACCCTGAGCTATTAAATTTATTCAGTTTGCTGTCAATTTTTTGGTTTTAATGCCGAATGGAAACACGTCTGGCCTTTATACTGGATGAGGGCTATTGTCGGGTCTAGGCTAAATGAATTTTGAGTCCCCTTGTACTTGCCTAGAGTCACGTTGAAACATCTTTGGAATTCTTGGATTAGGCTCTCCTCCCAGTTGATTTGTAGCGATGCGGGTTGATCCTGGTCATCACAATTCCCAGGGGTGTGAACCATTCGATCCCTAACTAGGCTAGGGCAGGCTCGCGGTTCGATGATTGTCAAACCAAGATTTCAGTGGTGGTTTTTTAAATTTGACTAGAAAAGATATCCAAGGCCTACTACTGGAATTCAATTCCCTTGATAGTCTTTTAGCACTAGTCTTTTTTCTGTAGTTCTCCTATGTTTAATGTTCGATATCAGGTGCAGGATGGTATTCCAGGATACCATAGATAGGAATGACCCTGACTTGACTTCCATCTTGCAGGGTCTCCCCTCAATGTTCACCTCTATCGAACCTTCTTTCTGCTTTCTGCCCTGGCATTGTCGATGGTGACTGTCTGATGGCATTTCTTCCCTGTTACAGTTCTTCTTATTGCGGTTCCATCTGTTGCCGGCTTGTCTGTCATTGTGTCTGGGGGGGGGGGCTTGCCCACATCTTTTTGGACTATAGCTCTTTTTGTTGCCGGCAGACCCTTTTGATGTGCCCTTTATTACAAGCCCGCGCATATTGCGTCAAGGAACTGCCATTCAGCTCGTGGGTGATTTCTCCACAGCCCGCACATTGAAGCTCCCACCGATTCTCTCCTTTCGTGCCATTTTTTTATCTGAATGGAGTCTATGGACATCTTTGTCATTGTCCTCGGTATCACTCTGGGATTCGATGTCTTTGTGGTGGGCTGTCGCTGTGGGCTGTTTCTTTTCCTCCCTCTGCCTTCTTCTCCCTGGTTTGGGTTGGCAGGTCTGGAATTGCATTTATTTGCCGCATGGTGGCTGCTACTTCTTTGCTGCTTGCGTGGTGGTTGCCTCTGCAATGGCCTCAGCCACAGTTATGTTTTGGCCGATTCAGGAGTTGCTCTGAAAGGTAGTGTCTTCAGGCCGAGGACCACGCAGTCCCTCATTGCCTCGTCCATGTTCTGGAACTCACAGACTCCTCCAATATGTTTCAAGGCTGCTACAAAATCTCCTATAGTTTCATCCTCCTTCTGGTCCCTCTTATAGAATTCATGCCTTTTTGTTTAAATTGAGACCAGCCAGTGTGTAGTGTGCTCGGAGAGCATTTTGGTTCAGGTTGGACCAAGTCATCTGTTTGATATCTCTGGGTTTCGTCAGTGCCTTCACCATTTTAAAAATGGCTGGTCCACATGCTGTAAGGAAGACAGCCCTCTTCCTTTGGTCTGTAGATTTCTTCCATTTCGTTGCTTTCTAAGAACATAAGAAAGCGATCGATATACGATTCCCAATCCTCCTCATCAGGATTGAATGGTGCAGTCGGCGCGTTGTTACCAGCCATCTCTCTCATTCGGTTCAGATTGCCACGTGCTTTGGTCTCACCTTCTACGACAATCCCACCTTCGTCATCAGTGTTCCTTCTGGAAAGAAGCGCGTGAAACTGGGTTCCAAACAACAACTATTTTATTTAAATTCACAAGGCAAAAGATATGGAACATAGCCCAAGCCGCGACAGCTCTTTATATAGTGGCTTGCCTGCGGCTTGTGGCCAATGATGCTCATTTAACTATTCCCACCATTTGGCAGCTTCCCGGATTGGTTCTTAATCAACCAATCTGTAAGTGGCCTTTTCGGCCAATCAGAACGAGGAACTTGGAACCTACCAAGTTCCATACAGAACAATATTCTTTTTCAAAACTGTAGCACATGAGCAGAGTGTTTTGAACAAACTTTATTTAGAAGTAAAGCACGTTCACTCAAATAGAAGTTCAATTGATTTAATGGTGAGAAATATTTTAAATGCATCAAAGAATATTTCACAGACCTGTTGCAGAATGATCACAGCATAGTATATAAAAAATAACTTCCAATCAATTAGAAAAAAATGTGTTGCAGTATATGAATTTCATTTGCTTTGCTGTATCTCTAAATGTCTGTAGTTCCCAAAGAAAAGAAGAAATAAATGTGGAGGAATTATCTCATGACATTTTTCACTCGACCTTTGTTAAAATGTTGGCACTTGTGCAGGGAAAAACAGAATATTCCCATACATTCCTTGGCCACCTCTTCAATTTATCCTTATAAGCCATTTAGGATAATCTTGCCAAATTGTTCTTCTCTCTGAATATACTTTTAACCTACTGTGCAACTGATATGGGCATATAAATCCCATATGCCTATTAATATATCTCTGACCTAAAGGTGATAACAGAAGCATGGCTCACATGATTGATACAACATAATGAAAATATTTTCTCCTTGTCAGAAATTTGTAGGGCTTCTCTTTCTTTAACTCAGCAGTCCCTTAAAAATGCCACCATTGTACTTTCTATGGAGCCAAACTCTGTTTCTACCTAGTTATTGTCTGTATTTTTATAGGCCAGATCTGGTATCCCTACACTTCCTTTCCTTGCACACACACACACACACACCACAGAAACATCATTCTCTTATTTCTCTGTGTGTGATAACAATCAGGACAAAACTGAGAAGCAAAAGAAGTTAGGCAGCTAGGAGTTGTGGCAACTGCACTCTCTGTAAATGTCTGAGGTTTTAAAGGAGCAAACAGTACTCCATCTGCATGATTGTTTTTCCCCTTTTTATTTTTTTTTCACATTTTTTTCTAGAGCAGAAAATGATTATCCAAAATAAGACATGTGATAAATGATGAAAAACATATGTAGGTGCCCCTGCTGTGATACTGTACTTCAGTCAATGCTGAGATAATTAGAGACAGGATGAGCAAGAGCAAACTCTAGAACAGGGATGTCAAACTCACATCATCACAGTGGTGTCACATGACATTTTGGGACATTTTTCCCCCTCACTAAACCAGACACGGGCATGGCCAGCGTGTGATGCATCCAACCCATGGGCCAGAAGTTTAACAGCCCTGCTCTAGAAGGTAAAAAGGATTATAGCATTTAGGCCAGTTTTAAATAGGCCCAGCATCCATGAATTACTTCTGGCTCCTTCCATGGTCCTTCCAGGAACTTTGTTCTAACATATCCTTAAAATATTGACCATGCAGAATGGATCAAAGCATATTTGATATTCACTTTGTCCTGAATTCCCATCTCAAACTTCAGAAACTATCTCTGAAACTCAGCAACGGCTGATCATAACTGTGGAAATTAAAATGGAAATGCCAAAAGGAATGGCTCTTGGGAGGCTTCTGATACCTTACATTATTCTTTATTCATCTATTTCTTCCTTTGTACAGTTGAAAATAATAATATATGCTCCCTTCCCTTGTTATCAGTGTTTTCAAGGGCTTGGGGAATCTAAGATGAATTCAACTTTATTAAAATGTAAACAACATAAGAGAAAAAGGACGTTCCTGGGAAAAAATAGATAAAAAAATAGATGTTTGTTGTTTGAAGTGAGCTGGATTAGAAAGCACTCTGGGAATCTTTTATTTATCCATTGTACATATGCATAAATTTAACATTCAGAGATGCTCCATTGTCTCACCTAGACAAATCTATTTGTCCACTTTTTCTAAATGCTTCTTGACTTATCCCACTTATTGAACACTTATTGAGTAAGACAGATCACATTCTGGCGATGAAGGGTGCAACTCAAAAAACCATTACAATTTATGTGAAAGTTTGCCTTCATTTGAGTTCATTCCTGTTCTTTAGGAATAGGTATATCCTGTCTGGGCTGCAAAAATTCAGATAACCATCAGACAGAAGCAAACCATTTGAATTTTCTGAAACTGTCTTTCGATCTAATTATTATCTGGATGTCTGCAGCTCAGATAGTGTAATGAAAAAAAATAAAATAAACAGAACGAATGTTAATGATTTGGAGCACAGGTTCTAAGTAGAAGAGAGGGGGGGACATCATCTTTTAAAAGGTACAACAAATTAAAGTAATGTAGATATCACTGAGATTTTCAAGGAATTAAAAAAAACCTTACCAGATGTGTTGGTATTATGCTTGACCCATGGTGACAATGCAATCAAATAATAAGATGGCTGTTGTATTTTGATTTGATCATTCCCAATAAGAACAAGGAAAATTGTAGGCCATCTTGGTATGGCCAAAATAACCTATCTATCTATCTATCTATCTATCTATCTATCTATCTATCTATCTATCTATCTATCTATCTATCTATCATCAAAGTAGGGATCTCCAATGATATAAGATTCAAGTGTGAGTGCCTTTTTACCTATTAAATTTCATTATAAGATTTTTTTAAAAAATGCAGGAAAAAGGCAAAAGATAAAGAACTAAGAGACAGAAAGAGGCATGTTAAAAATGGGGGGGGGGTGTTTAAAGACTTCCAACTTTTTTCTGTGCAGTTAAATATAAAAAATGCAATTTCAACTTTTTATCTTATATTTTACATTTCAAACCATTCTTGTAAGAATAAAATCAATCTAATCATCAAGGTCACTTATGAGCACCTTAGCCATCTGAGGTGAACTGAAAGTCTCCAATCCTAATGATGAAAATTATCATAGGACAAAATGGCAGATCAAGAAACATGCTGATCCATTCTTTACTTGTCCAATATAGCTGCTGAGCTCCAGATGAGCTACTGAAATTTTACCACCTATCTTTTCTTGGCAGGCACCCCTCATTCTTAATCTCTGGGAATAGTTAACAAAGAAGGTTAATCAGCAATCTTTTACCTGAATACTTGAGGATGGACATTGGGATGTGTGAATCCATTTCTATAGTGAATCAGTTGCAAGCAAGAATTATAGTAATAATCAGCTGAATAACAAAAAAGCAAATCAAAGTCAGCAAAGCAATGAAGAAAAATTGAAAAAAATAGAGCATCCACAGCCAACTGGAAAATATTTTTACAATTTACTCAGTCTGTTCTGGTTTATTACAATATATAGCAACAAACCACATGAGCCACTTGACTTTTAAAAGAGAAGTTATTGTTTACTGCAACGTGTGAAGTGGATACCTCTCAAGTGTCATTCAAAGGTGGAACATCTAGATACATTCTATTTGCATAAAATCTAAGTGAAGTACACCATACTGTGTGCTTTATTTCGAAGTGAGAAGATATATAGTTGGCTGAAAGAAAAAATAGAAGCCTCATTTGTTGGTTTGCTAAGTTGAAGGTTTCTTGGGAATGTAATACATGTTCGATTCTTTGTCATTAATTTTGCATATTTAGCTATTTTTTCATGTCTTTGGTCTTTTTCAATTCAATAGCCAGGCTGCACTGCTGTAAAAATGTCACATTTGAACCAAGCATGGCCCACACAATTTCAAGTAAAATGAGCACAGCATAGCTCCCAATTATAACTTCTATTTTCTCTTCCGGTTCAAGCAGGTATTATTGAAAGTACACTTTGCTTAAGTCTAGAAGTCCTGTTCACTCTGATTAAATTCTGTGTCAAAATTGAAAACATCAAATAATAAAAGTCTCATACGAATGAAATATGTTTGCTAAGCCATAGCTTTACATACAAATTTCTACATTTATCTGCAAATTGGATGTTTTATGGCAGGGGTATCAAACTCAAGGCCTGGGTTTCAGATCCGCCCCCTGAGATGTTTAGATCTGGCCCACAGCGCTGCCCTATAAATAATGAAGGACTGGCCTATGATGCCTCTGCCAGTGAAAATTGAGCTCGGGAGGGCCACCTGTGGCCCTCTCAAGCTCCGCTTTCACTGGCAGAGGGTTGCAGAAGACTATCACAACTGAAAAATGAGCTCAGGAGCCTGTTTTCACTGGCAGAGTGCTTGTGCCACCACAGATGCCCCTGACATGAGTGACTTTGAGCTGGCCATGCCACCCTGGCCATGCCCAGACCAGTCCCCCGAGATCAAACACAACCCTGATGCAGCCCTCAGTGTAACTGAGTTTGACATCCCCTTTTTATGGCTTGACAATTTCATTTTATTTTTGGATGTTGCTGGAAGCACAATACCATTAATTCCTCCTAAGGAAATTATGGCAGAAACTTTTATAAATAGGTTTTCATAAATGTGATTCAAGAAATAAATGTTATCTGGGACTTAGACCTGCTAAAGTCACTATAAAACTGAGCTAATCACAAAACAGGAAATTCAAATTTCATCTCTGCATTGAACTTCTTTGGCAATCTCAAGTCAGCCTTATTACACTCAACCTCAGTTCTGTGGTTTGGTTCATATATTATGCTGATCCATAATGTTTTGATTTGAAAGAGGCCAGCATCTTTACCATGGGAATTATAGTTCCATAAAGTGAGAGATCCCGGGTAAAAGAAGTTCCCTCAAATTTCCTTTTGCTGCCACCTTAAAACTACATTTTTGACTCTTATTAAATATCTCTAAGCCAAGAATTTCATTTCAAGCTTTTCAAACTCTTTCAAATCTAAAAAAAACCAAACACCCAGTTTATCTTTGAAACCTATTGATATAATATACATCTCCAGCTGCTCACTTAGATAAGGAAGCAACAACAGAAGATCTCATATGTCCACAGTATAAATTCATCTCCTTCGGGCTTTAAATTTTGAATTCACACTTTTTTGAGTGGCATGGCCTCAGTTTCACCTGCCATATTTGGCTTTTTTTTTCATGCTCAGATTTAAAAGCTATTTTTGTTTCTTTATTTGTTGTCTACAGTTATTTATATGGTTCCCTCTTCCCACCCAACAAGAGTTTTGCTGCTGCAAGAATTTAAAAATATAAATAAGCAAAGGGGAAAAGTAATCCTAGCATGATCAGTTATGGAATAAATAGACCATTTTACATTAGCAAACTAAGAAACTTGAAAAGTTATAGCACAACTGGGCATGGTTGTTCTGTGACCTTGCTTTTAATGATTCCGTTTTCAGCCTACTTTATTTCTATAGTGCTGGGTAGTTGTTTTAAATGGAAACTAAATGAAATCAAGTTTTTTTTCTTCTTCTTTCCAAAGCTGTAATAGCATCCATTGTGGAGGTCTGCATTCTTCTCTACAGTCAAAGCACAAGAGAATTTCTCTTTTCTATCAACTTAACTGATAAGCTTTCTCCATGTGGATTGTTATCATGCCCCCTTCAAATAAATGGCAACAGTTTCTGTATCTCAGTTAGATCACATGCTTCTGCAAGCACCAATTTAGGATGGGATTATTCCAAGGTGCTAATAAAGAGCACAAGAGATCTGGAGCAAATGCACTCCGATAAGGTGAGGTCATGAGTACAGCACCACTAAATTTGATTTTTTTTAAAAATGGGTAAAGATAGATAAGAGCAGTGACTTATGAACTCTGCAGCATGAATGTTTGGAGTTTCACTATTAAGGACAGGGATAGTATAAGAAAACCCCTTAAAGATACCAAAATCAGTTAGGGGTATTTTCCACATTTGGCAGTTTAACAGAGGCAGCATCAATGGATAAAATCAATATGAAACCAGTTGAGATAACTAATGTTGATGTGATAGGAAATTGGCAGAGGGAGGGAGGGAGGGAGGAAGGGAGAGAGGGATGGCATAATGCAATTTGGAAAGAAGAAATTGTGTTCCAATATCCTTACTTAAATGCATTTATGATAATCTAAATATAGCTAAATCCTAAGACACTTCCAGAAGACAGTTTTCTTCATTAGAGAAGGTCAACCAGCAAGATCAGGTAGAGACATTACAGGATGGTATCTGGGTGTTTGTCAGACTGCTATCAGACTCATTGGTTTTTCTAAAGATTTCTTTAAAATAATCAAATAGGAAGGTCTAGTATACTATATATTTGCAGCAATACCATCCCCCTCTTCCAAGCCTATTTAAAATAGTATCCTTGAAGATAGTTCAATTTGTGTTTTATAATTGGTCATGTCCAGTCTTATGTACAGTCAAATTTCCTCTCTGTGACTGAAATGGGTGATTTCTAAATTTGATATTAATAAATAAACAGCAGTGATTTTGTACCTACTAGATGTTTTCAAAATTTAAAATGTGATTTCAATCCTTGAAGGTTGCCAACTCATCACACACACACACACACATACACACACACACACACGTATGTATGTGTGTGTATTTCATAAATCAATTTTTCCAAGAATAGGCATTTGACTTGTCATACCTTCTTAATTTATCACACTACCATTAACAAATTTTTACTCTCTAAAATAAACTAAAATGATTATCCATTCTAAACACTTCAGAATTTCTTCCAAAACTTCTTCCAAAATTAGTTTTGAATAATAAGGTCAAGATGAAAAACCAGAGTAATGTTAAAATATATGTTTAATTTTCTTATTATCCCTTATATGGGATTCATTAAAAAAAATCAGATGCATTTTGTGAATCTCTCCTGGCATTCTGTTGTTGTTTTTAAATTCCATTTGTGAAAGATACATGCTTTGATGTATCACTTTGTGTAAAAAGCTATAACAGTATAACTAGTTATTTTTTTTCCTGGCCTCCTGTGATACTGTTGTTGTATCTCTAGGGTTCCTGTATTCTGCTTCTTGTCAAAACATTCAATTTTATTGTGATGTTAACTAAATTCTTCTTACAACTCTGTGGAAAAGAAACTGAACAATCTGGCAAGTTGCAAGTCTAGTGAGGAAACATTAGCAATTTCTAAATTAGAGACTTTGTAAATATAGCAGTACTGTAAAGTGAAAAATACACATTAATAAAGTAATACATAATGAGCTTAACTCAATGTGAAGATACCTTTCTAAAAATGTATTTATTCCATGGAAACTTGTTCATGTGTATATAGTTGGAAAGATTATAATCACTATGGAATATATTATTCTTTGTGGTTTTAAATGATTTATGATATCTAAAAAATTAAAAACACTATAGAAGCTGGAGAGTTCAGATAATGCCAGCTGTCATGTAACATCCTGCAAAGTATTTATACAATCCAGTATCTGTACAAATCACAGTACAATCCACAACTGGCTCTAGTGAAGTTTTATTGTATCTGGTGATAATGACAATGATGGTTAAGCACTAGCAAAATGGAGTGAAGACAAAGACATTCAACCACAAAAAAAGGTAATGGAGAACAGTGGGACAACAGCTTTGTGGTTAGCAAAGAAATGCAAAGCATGTCAATAAAACAGCTTTCAATGTGCAAAGTAGCTACTTGAGATTTTGTTCCTATATGAGCTAATATTTATCACTGCCAGAAAGTGTTTTCTATTGGAAGAGTATACTATATATATATATATAAAACCAACCAATCAACTCATCAAGCAACCAATCACCCTACCTACCTGCCAAACAAACAAACAATAATCAATATCATGATGAACAAATCATAATGGGTTGCAACAGAGCAGCAACATTCTCACAGTTGACAAACATAGTTTTTTTTATATGAAATCACTTATTTTCTCTATCCTTGGATGTTGTCAAAATGCCGTATGCTAATTATTCTAATCCATATACTACATGATTAAAATAAAGAAACTCAACAGCTTATAATTGTAAAAAAGGATCTTCTCAGTACATTGTTTTATTGCATCTAGTCAAACTTGGTGCTTTGACAGGATCCTTCTGAGATACTTCTAGTTAACCTGTTGCTTTTCCATTGTGTATGGCAAAAAGTCACTATATTCAAGGTTCACTATCGTTTAAAATATAAAGTAAACATAAAGGGTTTATTCCAAATTAAACTTAGTTACCTTTAGTTTAATCAAAATTAATATCCAATGTAATTTCAATCAGTATAATATTGTCAAAATTCTTAGGCCCCAATAGAAACATAGGTGCCCCAGTGCACCTATGCACATGCACCCAAGAGTGGGATGCTGGGGTTTGCAGGGGTTCAGGAGATTACACACACACACACACATATAATTTTGTTTTCTTAAGTTTTCACGGGTAGATTCTGCTGAAACGTTGCTACAACTTCAAAAGCACAACTATAATGACGTGGGAAAATGCCTGAACAAAGCTGAATACCATATACATATGCATATACATATACATATACATACACATACACATACACATACACATACACATACACATACACATACACATACACATACACATACATATANTTAATGTTTTAATTTCTCTATATAATTTTTAATTAAATGCATGTCTTCTGTCATTTCCATAACTTATCCAAATATCAAATATTACCTTTTCTTTAACCAATCATACAAAATGTTCCATATTTCATAATAGTCACTATCTTGTTTATTTTTTTACAATTTGGTTCAGCTATCTATCTCAGCACATTCATGTATTTTTTTTAATTACCATACCTTCTGAAGGAATGAAGGTTGAGGTCAAATGCATCATCAGGTTCAAGTCCCCTTGTGCCCACAAGTCACATAAATCCAGCCCATCTTGAACTCCACTGACTTTTATCTACTGCAAATTTGCTTGAATCATGAGGAGTTAAGATTCTTACAGAGACCATTCACATACAATAAATCTATATTCATTTGTATTGCCTGGATTCCTGATTTACTGCACTTGACATAAATCTGAACTCTCCTCAACAATAAACATTTTCATGAATTCTTAGATATTTAAGCATGGCTTCAGATCCCAGAGCTTCAGCTACAACAACCAATCCAGATGTAAGACTCTCAGCAGGTGCCAAGAGAGCATGGAAGATGATATGAAGAATTTAGTGACCAATGTACACCAGATATTCAGCAAATACAAGTCCTGACTCAACAAATGCCTCCATAACCTCAACAATCTGCCATAACTGCCCAAGGCCTACTGCTAATAGCCATCATGCTCTACAGTACAAGATTCCCAGCTGCCTACCACAGAGATTCACCAGAGAATCTGACAAGATTAGAACATTCCTAGTCCAGTGTGAAGTGTTCATCAGCACCTGATCAGAGGAGTTTCCAAAGGACAGGTCTCTAGTTTTCTTCAGCCTCTTAATCAGCTGTACTGCCAGATAGGCCTTCTCCATCCAGTCTTCAACCTCCGGGCAGGGGAAGGAAAGGATCCTCTAATGATTTTTTTTTGGTCAGCAACTACCACCTGGCTCACCAGCTCCTTCAGATGAGGGAAAGGCAGATTCCTTTGAAATCGCTTCCCTTCCATCCATGCCAAGTTCCGATGAGAACTTGAACTTCAAAGAATCAATGCAAGAGGGGGAAAGCAACATTGACAAATCCAGAAGAAGGAAACTAAGGTGGAGGGGAGGGTGACCAAGCTGAGCCCAAAGGATGGGTCAAATGCATCATCAGTCTCAAGTCCCTTCACACCCACAAGCAATCTAAATTCAGCCCACTTTGGATTCCATTGGCTTTATCTACCACCAATTTGCTTTGACTGTTGTATTTCAGATTTTTGTAAAAATATTAGCATACAATAAACCTATATTCATTTTTACTGCCTGGACATTTGACTCCACTTGACAGAAAGCCTATGTATGCATGCACAATCAGAAATTAATGGATTCTTTGGGATTGTCTCTCTAGGACACACTATACATACAAGATTATAATCTTACTCTGGGATTTTTGTGTAAATTATTTCTGAGTGGTTTACACACAACTATGCAGTTAAGTAACTGCATGTATTTATTTTTATTCCACGCTAATCTAAAAACGAATTGAATTATTTGCACCCTGAAGAGAATGCAGCTAGAATTAGAGACTTTTCATGTTTTAAAATGGAAATAGAGATGGCAAATTGATGCTTATAATTCTGTGCTGTACCAATTCAGATAACATGTTAGAAAATATCATAGTGTTTTCCACATTTAAATATGAGCAGCTTTCTTTCCTGCTGGTAAAGTAAGACATCGTATTAAAAAAATAATAATAGCAAAGCTTGCTCTCTTCATTCAGGAAGCTTTTGTATTAAAATAGATGCAGAATTTGCGAAGCAATGTGAAGTAGGACATTCCAAATTCAAAGATCACTTTTAGCATAATATATAAAATGAAATTTCAGTTACAACTGATGTAGTGTCACAGATTGAAAGACCTAGTTCATTTTCGAGATATGTTGAAAATCACAAAGCAGAGTTGTCTGAATTCACTATATCTCAGCCTTGATGAAGTATTAGACTAAACAAAAGAAAACATAAAGGATTTGCATATCCTTGGAAATAATGATAAACCATTGTAAATTTCCTTAATGCCAGCTCCAGCAAGTCTATATTGCCAACATTTATATAAGAGGCAGGAATGTGTCTAGAGAAAAAGAAACTACTTTAATAATTATGAAAAGGAAGTCAAAATGAGTTCTTTAAAAAATGCAATTACATAACCTCAGTGGATTAGAGGCATTTCATTCATCTCAAAATGGGGTAGATGCAAATATCTCTGCAAGGAACAAAATGCATAAAAGACTGCTATTTAAAAACACCTCTTTTAACACAGGCCAATGCTTTATTATTCAAAAATAAAGAAGCAGGATAGATGACAAATTCTCTGCAGCCTTGAATAATTACTGAAACCAGCCATACATACCAAAAAAATTTGAGCATCAATCTGTAGTATTTGCTTTATTAAATATATTGAAAAGAATGGGCAAATTACCCCCACACCCTGAAAAAATGGTGAGCAGGGAGGAAAAGGAACTTAAGCCACATGTTCCCAAGACTACTGGATGTCCATCAAGTCAAGCTTCCTAAGCATCATTTGAACCTATCTTCACTAATTATCTCTCTCTTTGGTTCGGTCAGGAATTAAGGAGAAATTTCCTGACAGTTGTTCTAACTGTCAGGAAATTTCTCCTTAGTTCCTGAGTGAACCAAAGAGAGAGGAACAACTTGCCTCTAAAAGTTGTGAATGCTCCAACACTGGAAATATTATAGAAGAGATTAGATAATAACGATTTGTCTGAAATTGTGTGGGGTTTCCTGACTAAGCAATGGGTTGGACTATTAGAAGACTTCCAAGGTCCTTTTCAACTCTGTTGTTCTATTCTATTTTTAGGTCATTTTAGAGTCTAGAATTAAATAAAGAAACTGGACTTGATGATCTTCTGAGATGACTAAATGCATTGTTTGAAAATGAATTTTTGTTGTCAAAACTATTGTTTGCCTTTTTTAAAACAAGGTAACATAAATTCCAATAATACTGTACATGCTAACACAGTGGTGAAGAAAATAAATATAGTGAATAAAACAGAGGACTCATTCTTTTCCTCCCTGCCTTTTGGACATGACTAGTGTAAAACCCCTTGATAACATCAAATCTGATATGAAGTTGAACATCCTACAATTGAAAGAAGCTGTGCTTGACAGGGTGAAATGGAGACCAATTGCCTATAAAGTTGGTAAGAGTTGGACATGACTAAATGGTTAAAGGCCCGGTGCCACTGTACTTACGGATGCAAAGGATGTAAAATATTAAAAAAAGCTTGCCATCCATTGGAAAACACTATGCATCCATTGTGTACTCATTGCATACGTGTTTCACACTACTCTATCCGTCATGCCGATCCATTTCCATCTGCAAGTTTTGCTCACCATGCCAAAAAGAGTGTTGAGGGCTGCAACGAACCCAAACTTCTGTCAATCGGATGAACTCCGCCATGTAAGATGTTACCAACCATTCACGCAAAGCATGAGCGTAGCGGGCAGCAAATGTTCGCATGTCCCGTCTCATATCATCCGTTAAACATCCGACGTAGTCCTCTCTGTATCCTCTAGGCCCATGGTCCCCTCAAAGCTCTACATCTGCTGCAGCTCTGAAAACGGAAGGAGGGGAAGCGAAACAAAATGGTGAAACGAGAAATGTGACTACCATGCGTTTAGTCAAGCACAGAAATAGTAACGCATCGTTAAGCGTCAATGCATCTGGTATACTTAAAAGTTATTCTTAACGGGGCGTGAGAGCCGTCCAGTCTGTCTGGCTCGACCGGACAAAGACGTCTTGTATCTGGGATTAATCTCGTGATATTTTACCGTATGTCGGAGTATATTAATATGTAGACAGGACACCTAGCGGACAACCACAATATTTCTATTTAAAAAGGGGGAGAAAGAGCATCCTGGGGATCTCCAGTATGAGGTCCAGCAGCTGTGTGTGAGCTATGACGCTCTTCAACCCTTGGTCTTGGATCTTCCAGCATCACTCATTGGTTCTTTCGCACCAATAGGATGATGGACACAAGTCCATACTGAATAGCTGACGCTAATCTCATCAACCACGAACCAAAACCTGTTCAGAACTGGAATTCCGACTGGCAACTTTTATACAGAAGGAAGAAGAAGGAACGTACGTCCAAAGAGCTAATGTGGGTCCCGAGGAATGGAATCGTGAGAAGAAATGGAGTGAACTGTTACGTTGAGGTAGCTCGAAAATGACCAGCACTGTGGCATGGTTCAGAACCTTAAATGCGAAGCCCTCATCCTTCATCACTTCGAGTGAGTTACGCCAACCAGCCAGATGTTGTAGACCCATGAACTTGTAGAGCATCTGAGACCGGCAGGGTTGACAAAGCCTAGCACCAACTTCCATGCCCACCTGCGGACCCTGACTGAAGATGGCACTGCGACGCTCTTGCGACGCAACCTGGCCTCATGGAACGCACATACAGACACATGCAGTAGCTGGCATGGAGGTGCCCACACTAGACACTCAGGAACGTTCACAGAGACAGTGGTGCAAGGCCATAAATCGAGAGACATACGTGGAGGAGCACTCCTCAAGTGCCCTAACCGAGCTGAACAAGGCTGAAGAAAACTTGCAGAAGGAGTGGTACTAGAGTGGAACTTGTCCCAACACTGGTTGGAGCCAGCCAGATCGGGAAAGGAACGTGGCGATGCAAGAGCTCCAGCGCAAGACTTCAGGTACACTTATCAAACTAAAAGGGCTCTGCTAGTATCACTCCTCTGTGCCATGGTTGCATACTGACTACAAGATCCATAGTACATCGATGCATTGCAGGCAACGGGTCCAGCTTTCAGAATGGCCAGGTACACCAACACACAGTGACGCTCAAAGGGATGGGATGCGAGACCAGCTTCATGCAGGTTTTTTCCGAGATCCAGACTCCCTCCAGTCCACAATGACTACACAAGATGTGGCCTACTCTTCATCATTGGTGATGACGGCCTTCCCTCAGAACCGTACCTCATGAAGCCGTCACACTTCAAACAACCTCTACCTGTGAAAGAGGATCCATCAAACCTCAGGCCTATCCCCAGGCACAGACGCGGTGTGGAAGAACGCCTTTGGCACCTGGCGCCCAACAGGTTTTCAGATAACTTCTCACCACCTACATGCGCCAGTGCACTGACGCCAGAGACTGTGATGGAAGCATCAGAACTTGCTGCCAATACCTGCACGAATCATTCAGTCAGCGGGGTGTTGCGGAGTGCCCATCATGTCTACCAGGAGTGCAGAAACTGGACTTGTGGCACGTCTCGGCAACAAGGGCCAATGGGGACATGGAGCCTGGTGAGGAATGGAGGCAACAGGACAGAAACCTGGCATAGACACTGGTGGATTGTACACAGGCCCCAACAGAGCTCTCATTGAAGGGAAGAAGAGCAGCAACCTCCTTGAAACGGACTGGGGTGGGGCAACGTACCTCCCCCCCAGAAACCCTTGGGGGGGAAGCAGTGGAGTGCAAGACAGGGATGATAGATGTTAATGGATGATTCGCTTGAGACTGTGCGCAATAACGCACTGTATGAGATTGTGCCAGTGTATGTTGAGTGTCCGATGCTGATCAAACTAAATGTGTTGATCAATTGAAATAAATCTGATGTTAGTTGATAATATAAGGTCCATCTGTGTGGCAGCCTGGATGGTGGACCATATAGTCTCACATTGTTGCATGGAAAGTTTTATCTATCCCACAACTATCCTTTACCTATGCCCAAAGCTATGCAAAGGCTTAACCATTTTTTCAAAGTTTTCAACAACACTGTTATTAGTAAAAAAAAAAATGAATGCAGTGACAATGAAGCAGCTATACTGTTAAAGCAAAGATAAACGCTTTATTAACTTTTCTTATAGGTAAACTTTATGAACTTTATTTAAAAAAGCTAAAATGAACATGTAAAGGTGTCTTAAGAAAAGAAGTACAACTTTCATCTCTGCAACTATTCTGAGTCACTCTGAGTCATGTTATGGTCTCGCTGTTAATCCAAGGCAGCGGACTGTGGAGGTGCTGTGCTTGCGAAGTGCTGCTCTCGAGCACGATGTGGGAGGATGCTTGGCCCGAGAGTGAACAACAGGGGATAGTGAGTCAGGAAGCTGATGCTGAAAGGCTTGACTTCAGCCCGTGAGGTATGAGAGGCCCTTTCATGCCAAGGACCTTGAGAATGAATACAGACCCAAAACTGAATGAACAGATGTCCGTTATGGGCTTGACTGTGGGCGTGGAGGAAGGAGCGAGTGTAGTGGGGTTGTCTGGTGTCCAGCTGGGTGAGGAGTGGCTATCTGTGGCGAGGCGAAGAAACGCTGGGCTGGAACTGGGAATGTTTATCTTTCCTGACTTCTGTAGTCTTTCTGTTCGCGGGAAAGTCCTGTAGTCATAGCTTGGTTAGGTGAGGTCTGTTGAAAAGCCGTGGCAGAGGGCTGTGACACTTGCGCTGGGGTGAGAGGTAGCAGACGCTGGACTGGGTTTAGGGAAGCCTGTTCAGCTGGACCTTGAGGTTGTTGGTAGAAAGTGCTGTTATCATTCTCCTTGCATCACACCTCGGTACTGGGCCTTGGGCATATCCCTGCATGGTGTGGCTCACGTAGGCTGATGAAAGTGTGGCAGCTGGCGGATTCTCTGTGTCCAAGTGGGACCACGCTGACGAGACCAGGTTCATAGTGCTGGTCTATCCGCGATCCCAATAGGCATCTAGCAAGTTACCATGACGGAAAATACCACTAACTGCAGCAACGATCCAAGTACAGGAATTGTGCGCATGTGCTGGCCCTCCAGTCTGCCTCTCGTGCCCTGTGTCCCTGTAGAGCTGGGTGGTGGCGGGTGGCCTCGGTGCTTGCTGCTTCTTACCTCTATTTGTGACAGCTGGGCATCACATCATCCCACAGGATCCTCCAAGTCTGCCGCATGGGGAGTGCAGCTGTCCCGGGGGGCGTCCCTGCTGTGGGGCCCTCATGAAGAACACACTGCCTGGAGCACGGAGTGACTTGCCTCCCCTGGCTGGAAGAGGGACCTGGCTGTCTGTGGGCTGTCTGAGGGAAGAAGGGGTGTCAAGGGCGATGCTCTCCTCGATGGGGATCTCAACGCCTCGACCAGGTCCAGGAACGTGCCACTGTGGGCCATACATACACTCCTGGGTCTCAGTGAACTTGACGCGGCCTGCCCAGATTTATTGAGGTGTAGCTGTGCCAGTAGGCAGTGTGTGCCATCGTTGCTTTCACATCCCCTAGGGAGTAACTTCTGAGTGTACCCGCAGGCTCGTCTCTGGTCCTTATCTTTCGCACTGCCTGCTTCTTCTTGTCGTCCCATACAGTCCTGTCGGGCCCTCTTCCATCAGAGGTACGTCGTTACTCTCTCCAAGAGCGCATTCCGCATGTAACCCTCCCAGTTCCATGCTTCCTCGAAATGGTGTACTGTTCCTCCTCCTCGGCACTTTCTGAGCCTCCCTTCTGTCCTCTTCCTCTCCCTCTGGCAGGGGCATTCCAAGCATTTGGGCCTTCAGGGGCTTTCGGATCAGCAAGGACCGTTCAGGGGCTTTCGATCAGCACTAGGGGCCGTTCAGGGCTCTTGATGCAGACAGGGCCTTCAAGGGGCGGAATTGAGAGCCATCGCCATGGCAAGTCCAGAGCAATCAGGAGGGATAAGATTGTTGCTGCCGACATACCATTCTAGCAGGAACCACTATGGTTGCACAGTCCAGTTCAAGAGAAGAGCGACAGCCCGGGTGCCTACTTGTTCCCTTGGGTCCTCGCGCTGCCCTCGGTCCTCTGGGCAAAAGTAATAAGGCCAAGACACCAGCAATCCACATCGCCTCAGTCGCTGGCAATGACCTCTCGAAGTCTGCTGCGTTCGAGCCTGCTGGTCTCTCTGCTCTCCTTTGCGTGTGGTTCGGGATAGTACAGATCCCAAGGCGCCCACCCCAAAGCTCACCTGGCGTAGCATGTAACGCCACTTGCGCGTCAATCCTGGAAGGCCGTGGCTGCGCGAACGTGCCCTGAAAGGTAGCGGCGCTGCTCCGCTTCAACCACGCTGAACGCCCTGCTGATTGCAAGCTCCGAAAGCCCTGCTGATATTCATACGGCCCCATGAAGGTTCCTGCTGGATCAAGCCCCTGACAGAGCCCTGTGCTGGGAAGGCCGCTGCCAGAGGGCAGGAAGAGGCAAGGGGAGCATAAAAAGAAGAAGAGGAAACAGTACGACGCATTTCCGAAAGGAGCAGCATGAGAAGAATATTGTAGTGTTCTGAGGGAAGTGGACTTGAAGAGAGAGAGAACGAAGAGTACCCGTGAATGTCTGAGAAACGCGGCTCACAGACGCGTACTTCACCGGGAACAGCCGAGAAAAGTAGCAAGGCAGCTTTGGAAAGATCAGATAACAGGCAGGGGATGTAGACCTGGGATACACTGGACGATGAAGTACTGCCTAGGAATGGTGAAAGCACATGCTACAGCACTGGTATGCATGGCAAAGCTATTACACACTCCCTTCAACTAATATTCAGGCGGCATGAAGTACGTACACCGCTGTCTCACAGGCTTGTCACCTCGACCAGGAACATGCTACTGTCCATACTGTGTGCCAGAGTGGCATGTTTCCTGGAAGGGTGAGATCCCGCGACCAATCGAATAGGAAGCAGCGCATCCCGCTCTTGAACACCTCCCTCCTCGACCCGTCAGACAGGCCTCGACAGACTCAGCCAGCTCTCTCTAGCCGAGTCGCAGCGGAGCTCAGGCATATCCTGTGTCAGGTGCAGGTGTCTCTTGCAAGGATGGGACGCTGAGCCACAAGCCGAGTATGGACTGAGCAGCACCCTGAACTGATGTCGCTGCACTCCACATGGTCCACCGGTAGGTCAGATTCTGTGAGATGGACTACCGTCTGTGTGGGACTGAGATGAACCAGGGTCAGCTGGTCACGGGAAGTAGAGGAAGAAGCAGGTCAGCCCTACCTGGAAGGCGGGGCGTCTGCGCTGCGAGTCTGGTTTAAGGCTGCAGATCTCGTGCGGTAAAACTGGAACCGGTTAGCGAGAGGGGGCAGAGGTGCCAACCCACCCGCGCCACACAGCCTGGAAAACAGCTCTAACAGGGCACACAGCACAGAAGATGGACAGAGCTGGTAGGGAGACACAGGAGCACCAGCACTTCCCGCTGTTGGGAGATCAGGGGACAACGAATGAATGGACCAGCACAGTGCGGAACCAGCTGCTCTCTCAG
>BHFT01077504.1:0-11259 GCA_004320025.1 Laticauda laticaudata
ACCACCCCAGGTAAAATTTCAATAGCACGATCTGTGACCGTGATGGCAGAGGGCTCATCGAAGGCTTTTCATGAATACTTCCTAAATAAATCCCAATATTCTTTTGGAATTTCTCCTTCCCCTTTCAAGAGTTTGGTACCTGTGGCAAGCTATTTTCAATCGGATCTGAAGGCTTCAGCTGAGATCGCCCCTCCTTTTCCGGTTGCTGATTTGTGCGTATGCGGCAACGACCCCTTTTCCAGTTAACCTGGCGGTCCATTTCCGGTGAGCCAGGATAACCCAGTATTAACGGTTTGCTCCATCCAGGACCCACAATAAAGCGCAGAGTCTCATTATGCTCTCCCATGGTCATTTCTACAGTTCCGTGAAAAACTGGCAGGGGCAACCCCCAGCCACTTGAGTCCATCTAATGGCAAAAGTAATGCGTTTTTAAGGTTTTAGTTTTAAGCCCATCCTACTCTCCTGTGTTGATTAACTCCTTGTGCACCCAGTTTAGCAGGGCTATCATTTCCTTTGCCCTGAACTGGTACCCTCACTTCACCGGAATGGTATAGGGCCCTCGTTGGATTTCAGGAAGTCCTTCCAGTCTTCGTAGTCAGTCCTTCTTTTTTCTTAGGGGAAGTTGGTTTGCCAGCTCCTCTCCTGTAGGGGATCTCTGCCACTCTCTGTTTTAGGCCGCTTCACGAGATTTGCTGGTATTTTTCAGGCTTCTTCTCTCCTTTTTGCGCCCCCTTGTTCCAGTTGGACTTGCAGTTTACACCCGGTACCTTCCTTCCGTCGGAACAGGAAGCAGGGTTGGTCTTTTTTTTTTCGCCGCCACTCCTCCCTTGTGTTTGGTGACCTCTGAGGGCGGGGGGAAGCTTGCCACCGAAACCTCCCAACCGTCTTGTCCGTTTAAATCATGTTACTTCTTCTGCCAGCAAGACCACATCTGCAAAATCCTGTCGGTCTCTTTGCAATGCACTCTCTGTACAATCTTCGTTTAATCATCTTTAATGCTTCTATCGGGCTTCCTTGGGCGCCTTGGTATGATTTCTGTACTGTTTAATTTGGGTGTATCACCATGATCACTCCACCCTATCTTTGTCTTCATCGCTTGATCTGTGGCCTTGCCGCGTCGTTGCCAGTGGGATCCTCAAACATCTGAGCTCCGCAGTTGCAGTCTGAACATGGTATAATTCATCAACTGGGAGATTATATTATGCAAGCGGTCATTCATTCCACTCTGCCGCTTTCTCCAGAGCCATAGGTTAACACATCTCACTGGTGCCTCTGAGGAAAATCCTCCCATATTCTTCCATATGCTCAAACTTGGGCGGTAGGGAAACCTCAAGTCTTTGGATTTACCCTGTACTTTACTTCTACAGAGGCAACTAAATCTACGCTTCTGAATTACACTGCCTGCTGGGGCCTGGGGTGTGCTGGCTCGTTGATTTATGCGGAAGGTGGCTTGCTCTTTAGCTGGGTACTCCCTTCCCCTCATACTTTTGCAGCTTGCTTCAAAGGCTTTCATTAAGAGTCTCCTGTGTCAGTAAGAGTTCTCTCTTTTCCCTCTCTGCCATGCTCTCTTTTCCACTGCCGGAGCGTGGTTGTGTTCCCGGGAGGGGGGGTTCCTTCTCAGATCCTTCCAGCCAACCCCACCGGACCATCTTGGGTTCACACTGGTATCTTTCCAGATTGAGCTTGCTAAGATTCGGTTCCTGTACCAGCAAAATCTTCCTCAAGTGGCTCCGATCTCCTGGTCGCTAGTTGAAGATGAATTGTGTTCAGCCCTCGAAGGAAAGTTGGGTGTTTCTCCGGTCGTGGCTGTGCGAATCTCAGATTCAGAATTCATTGGCTGTCCATTCAATTCAAGAAGGAAATACTTAGACTCTTTAACGTTAGAGAAAAGAATATCTTTTACTGAAAATGAAAGTGGTAGCAAGCATATGAATTCTGAATCGAGAAATTAGCGCACGTGAATCACATATACAAAGTGATGAAAATGTTCCACCCGCCAATAGTTCGAGATGAATCTTCCAATGGAGAATTGCTGAATATTGATCATGGGTGGGCATCTTCAGGTGGGTTGATTGGCTGGTGATGAGGCCTCTGTCGGTTGACCTTGGCATATTTTGATAACGGGTCGCAGTTGCGCAGAGAAAAGAAAGCTAATCTAAATATGCATCCATATTTAAGTGGAATCCAGGGAGAACAGCCAATCACATATGCCCTGGGCAGGAGATACATAAGTGAATTAAGTTATTGGTCTTGACCTCAAACTCCACCCCATCTATATATGTAGACTTTTAGCTTGTCCACCACTGCCCATTTTGACACCATGGATTCTATTTTATGAGTGGGGTAGTTCTTCTTGTGTGGGATGAGGCTCCTGCAGGCATAGACAATAAGCCTTAAATGTTTCATGTTATTGATACAATAACCCATCAAGGTTGTCCCTTATAGCATCGACATGTAGCTCATAGGGTTGGATCTGCATAGACCAGAACAGGGGCTCCTCTTCATTTAGCAGAAAGCCTGCTGACACTGCTCTCCTTGTATTGACTGCCAGGACTTCATGGGTCCCTTATTTGGTAGGGTTTACTCAAACATCTTTAACTTCCTTATTCCTAAAATTGTCTTTGAGAGGAGGGGCTATCTTCACAACCCCATTGACAAATTGCTGATAATAGGAGCAAAATCCTAGGAATGATTTCAGCTCACCCAAACTTTGCAGTCTGGGCCAGGGATCACTTCAAGCTTCATAGGATTGGTCGATATCCCTTCTGTAGGTAAGTGACTGATAGCTGATAAAACTGGCACTTCTCCAGTGACAGCTTCAACCCGTCATCATGGAGATGTATTAGGACTTTCACCAGGTGCTCCTCATGCTATTCTAATGTCTCTCCAAAGACGATGATGTCGTCTAGATATATTAACACCTTGATCAAATTCATGTCTCCTCCTGTTCATTCCATCAGTCACTGGAAAGTTCCTGGGGCCCTGATAAACCCTGGAGCATCCAACTGTACTTGTAGAATGCCAGTGGACATATGAAAGCAGTCTTTTCTTGATTGTTTGAATGCACGGGATTGTGAGGGGCAGGTGCATACAATGGCCAAGATATCAACAGTTTCAGGGTGCCCCACAGCCAAAGCCAAACATCAACTGGAGCGGTAAATAATTGTTGTAAGGAAATCTCTGTCCAAGTCCTCAAATCCCCAGATTGTCCAGCTTTTGTAGGGGAAGGTGCTTCAGATGTCTCTCATAGAAATCCCTGTAGAACAGAGTCACCTGCATGCCTGAGTCCAGGAGATCCTTGTGTAAATACCCTCCACTTGCACTGGCACTATGAGGGAGGGGTCCACTATTTTGTCAGGGACTCTGTTGGTGAGGGATAAGGCATCTGGTCTATTACATATTAGCAGAGTTGGAAGGACCTTGTGGGTCATCTAGTCCAACCTCCCTCCCAAGCAGGAGACCCTGCCTACACCATTTTTGACAAATGGTTTGACAGTTCATGTCTGGGCACTCATCTGTGCATGCAAAAGTTGTCATTGGTACCTGTTGTGATGCCTCACTGCTTTACCCTTGCTAGACCCTCATAAGTAGAAACCCATTACAGAAGAATTGATTCTGCAACCAGATAGGGCTTAGGTGGAATTTCATTTTTGGTTGCAATGTTCAATTCTGCTGTCCACCGTTCTTAAGGCTGGAAATAGCTACCATAGGTGGGCACCAGTTGGCTCCTTCATTGGGGCCTTCTATAATTTCCTGACTGGGTCTGACTTTTTGGTCTGTGTGGTCTCAGACATGTACATCGATTGTGCCCTTCGCCCCTGCAAAGATAACAAATCACTGATCTCAGCAACTTCTCAGCTGGGGCAGAGATGCCCACCCTTTCTTTGACTGGTCGTATCGCATCTCTACTCTGGGCTGAGGCTGCCTTTGCTGCCAAGAAGGCCATTGCCTCCATCAATCAGGATGTTTGATTCTCCAAGGTGGTAAGTCGGGCATCAGCATCTGCAGCGCTCACCATCCCAGCTTCTAGGAGCAATTCTGCCAGCAAGTTGGCTATGCTTCCTTTGCATCCTCCATTGCCTCTTTTGCCCTCAACCTCCTTATGATTTTGGAATACTCTGGTGTAACCCCTTACTCAGAGCCCTTAGCTGCATCCAGACTGAGTCTGTGTGTGAGGCATCTCACAGAATCTATTGCATCTAATCCAATCTACCTCAACTGGTTCCATCCCTTTCCTCAACATGATCTGATATAATAACTGATTTAAGTGTCTAATATACCCAGACAGTCTTTCAGCCTTTTTCTGGTATGTCGGCTCAAACTGTTGCAACAGGCTAGAAACTCTGTTTGAACTCATCCTACAATATGCAGAGGTAGTCATGGGCCATACATAACCCCACCTAGCTTTAAATTTCTAATGATTTCTGCAGTAGGATCTTTCAGGCTCTCCTGTTGTGGCCTGTTGGCAGCTAGCTGGCAGCAGAGTTGGACAGTGAGGAGGTTGGGGAGGAACATGGACCAGTCCTGTAGGCTGAGGAAGACTCGGATGAGGGGTCTGCATCAGAGGCAGGGATGGGACCAGGGCAGGCTGGTAGTTATCAGCTGCCTTTGGAGTTGAACAGCAGTGAGGCAGGGGAGCAGCTGGAGCCGGTTCCCAACATGTGTATGCACAGAGCTGCCAAAAGAAAAGAACAATTATGAACTAAGGGTTGACATGAGAGTAAGGCCACAGATGAATGGTGAATGGCCCTTCCCATAGGGATTAAAAGAGGAGCAAATGGGGAGGGGGCTTTTGCAGGAAATAATTCGTTTATTGCAGCAATGTGAAGATGTCTGTGAATCTCAGAGACTCTGTGCCAAGCCCTTCCTTGTCAGCACAGCATTTGAAAATATTTACTTGGCAGCTCTCCAAGCTAAATAGGGTCTTGCTCCTAATTAGACCCTTGCAAGACTATTTGCCAGGCCTTTGGCTAAATGTGAATGCAAGAAATTCACCTTCATTTAATAAAAGGGGTTTTGCCAGGATGAAAAGTCTGCTTTGTGCTTTTTGGGGAAGCCTAGGTCAGAATATATCCATGATATTATGCTTCTTTTGTGCCTCTGGAACATTCCATTCCTCTACTGCCTGCAGTGATTGTTGAATTCAGGCTTCATGCTCCCTTTCCCCCAGTGGCATAGGTTGCATCCCTGAAGACAAATAGTTTCCTGTACCCGGTCCAGCCCAGGTGCACATGATCACAAAGTCTTCCATAATCTTGAGAAGCACTGTCTGTGGTGTGTGCTTTCTCCTTTGGGGCAAATGTCCCAGCTAAGGGTGTGGCCTTGACCCTACCCCCTGATTCACTGGCTTGGAGGGGTGGTTGGGTGAACCACCTGAACCCTTACATCCTTGTTTAAGTGGAAGCTCTTACCCCCAAAGCAAGTTGGGCTCTTCTCTTCCACTCCAATAACACACATAGGAGGGGGAAGTATCTAGTCCACCGCTATATCCTCTGGTCTGGGGATATCACTATCCCCTATTACTTGCAGAATGTCCTCCTCTGTCCAAGTGTCCCTTGGAATCTCAATCACTACAATGAAATAGCTTTTTGGACTATTTTGTTCCTCTCATTATTTAGCAATGGTGGTTGAGTCCATTTTACTTATTTGGTTCATGTCTCTGGGTGTGATCACCCTTCCTATGAGAAAGGACTAGAGTAGATCCCTGATGACTCCACTCTTGTATAGCTGCCCCCATAAGTCTCTTCTCCAGGCTCTTCTCCAGGCAATTTGGCTCTTCCTGACTCTCAATCCCATCCTTTGCCTCATGTCCTTATTGTAGCATCCCAATGTCTCCATCATTGTTTCTTGCCCTGGCCAACTACACATTTCTGGTCAGTCTCGCACATGCCCTACTTGCTCAGCTCGCCCCACCATTCTCAAAAGTGTCTGGTCCCACTGCTTTCAGCTTGCCTGCCATCCTCCTTGTCTGGCTCCATTGCATCTCTGGCTCATCCGATTCTGGCTCTGGCTCCTCTCACCTATTGGCCCACTCACCTGGCTCCATTGCGTGTTGCCTTGTCTGGCTCCACTGCTTTCAACTTCACATCTGGCTCTGCTACACACTTGTTTGTCCAGCTCTCTGCCTCTTCTTTCTTGCCTCCTCTGTTTTGCCAGGTAATCCTTGTCAGGTAGAGATGGTGGTCACAGGGTCAGCTGGTACGTCTCCTCCTGCCTCACTCGCTCACATTTTCCTAAATCACTCTGACTCTCTCTCTCTGTGTGTGTCTTTCTCTGTCTGTCTATCTCTCTGCTTCTGCCACTTCTCTCTCTCTCTCTCTCTCTCTCTTTCTCTCTCTCTCATACACACACACACACACCCCTCAGCTGCTATTCTTCCATTCTACTTTTGGCTCCCCTTTTCCTCCCACTCTGCTATCATCTTGCTTCCCTTTATTCTCCTTCCTCCTCCTTCACCTCCTCCCCTTCTCCTCTTCAGTCATCCGTTGTTCTCTCCCTTTTTTCTGCACACTCCCCCTTTTAACCCCTCTTCATCTCATGCCTCCCCTTCCCCTCGAAATTCGAGGTGAAACTCTCTATTCGCCAGCCATCCTGGTATGAGAGTATCCGGGCCGCTGGTGGAGCACAGTCCCCCAAAAGTCCTCTACATTCCTTTAGATACAATCTTTCCATAGAAATAGACACTATTTAACTTCTGGGTCCATTGTTCAAAATATCCTTAAGCATCTCCAATGTTAAATTACTTTGCTTCATTTGTAAGTCAAATTTAAGAGTTTTTCCCATTTAATTGTAATTTTTAGTTCCCTCTAGTGCCCAATTTTTAAAGCCTTGTCTTATTATATTTTATTAAAGTAAATTCAAAACAGGAATATTTTTGCACAGGAAGGAATCTTTGTAATTTATTCCAAAATTTTATTTCAGATTTATCTGAACCCCTAATCTGTTTTGTATGCTTGCACATATTGAAAAGACTTTATATTTCTGTAACCATTTATGATTTGCCAACTGTGTTAAGTTATTAAATAGAAACAGGCCTTCCTTTGATCTTATTTTTATGTTGTGCTGTTTTCTCACAAGATTTCCAGATCCCAATAGGATTCAATTGCAACTTTGATCTTCCTGAAGATTTTTGTGGTTGGACACATGACACGTCTACAGGATTTACATGGGCTTTTCATTCTAGAAAAACCTGGACTAGCCGTTTAGAACCAGGCATCGGGGTCTACCCAGGTAAGTCAATTAAAATCATTTTAAAAGAAAAAATATCCATGAACTGTGGGCTTAGGAAAATAAGTATTTAAATTATCTCTGAAGAATTATAGAATACATTACAAAGACTGTGAACACTGCCTTTTTGGCATATTGCTGTAAAATTATTTATCAATTCCAAGTATTTTTTATGTTTCTTCAATAAAATCAATCTAAGATACATATAAAAAAAGTCACAGTGCTTTTAAACAGATATGTATATGATGTAAATCAATATGTAGTATAATTCTCCTAATATAGGTTTACATATACATACAACCTATTATGATGTCTTCACCACTGCCCTATAAGCTAGACTAGGCTTCAGAACAGGAATTTGAATTTGGTTCTCCCTGTTCTTAGATCTTAGCCCTAATAATTGTAGCATATCATCTCATATCTGTGAATGTTGTGAATGATTATTTAAGTAAAGCATTTGTTGCAGGAGGGATACTTGCACACCAGAGAGGAAACTGAAATCATGTACTAACTATCCATGTGCATGTGTATTCAGTTTATCTGCAGACTTTTTATGCGCTAAGAAAATGGAATAGTGTACTTGTTTTTGTCTGGGTGAGCTGGTATTGGTTTTGAACATCAATAATAAAAGTCTCACTTTGAATAGTCTGGATGCTTGTTTTGGCTTCTGCTTTCTAGATATTACCTTGCATGCAAATACTCCTTCAGTGTGAAACTAAGGAGATTTTTTGCTGTTGTACTATTCTCATTGTCAATTTTCCTTTGAGACTAGAACTTGCCTGGGCCTCTGTAAGACCCTAATACCTGGGCCTCTGTAAGATCCTAATATTTGCATTGGAGGCTTTGATACTTCTGCTATTACAGAGGCTTATGTTGTCAGACAAAGGACTGTGTGAACACAATAAGGATTTCACAATATGAGATCTTGTGCGTGTAGTGTGGAGGATCTAAGTTTGTCTCTAGCTGAAAGTCTGTTAGCTCATTCTTCATCTCTTTCAACAAACTCCAGGATTTATGCTTTTCCTTCTCCCCATTGAACATAGGAGATATTTGCTAGCTTCAAATAAATGTTTGCCTAATTTCCATGAACAGCATTAAAATTTCATAGCACAAATCTGAGTATTTACTAGAAGTGATCCTGCTGTTTTAGAGAAATCCTTCACACAATTTAATTTTATTGCTAAGGCATTAGTCCTGATCACTGCAACATCTGTACTCAAGGAGCATTCATATTCAGTAAATTCCCATCCCCCATTAGTGGGTCTTGACTAATAGAGAAGTATTTTGTAACCACTCATTCTCCCTGGTAGCTATATATTGGTGGTAATAACTAGATTTATAAGGCTCTAGAATTGAAAGATAGTGTTCCCTGCTGGGCAGAACAGAAAAGGCAACAAAAATTGTCCAATACAAATTGAGTGTCACTGATTAATTTATCTTTTAGGTAGTTAAGCATCAGCCTTTGTTTGCAATGCCAGCTTCCAAACACTTCTATGTATTGTATTCTGTAAATTATCTCAGTGCTTCCTATAGGCTCCCAGTGTCTTGTAGCAAATTCTACAGCATGTTAAGGCCATGCATTCAGTCAGTTTAGACCTTTGGCTTGAACTACTGCATTTAATTTCATTTCTTCAGATTTATTTGTTTGTTTATATATTTATTTTCTGTCTTTATTATTTTTACAAATAACTCAAGGCAGTGAACATATACAATACATCTTCCTCCTTCAATTTTCCTCACAACAACTCTGTGAAGTGAGGTGAGAATGACTAGCCCAAAGTTACCCAGCTGGCTCTCATGGCTAAGGTAAAACTTGAACTCATGGGATCCCACTTTCTAGCCTGTTGCTTTAACCACTATTCTTATTCTTATCTTACCCAAGATTTTTAGGTGCCCAAGGAGACAGCATTATGTTGTCGTTTTTATGTGTGTGGGGGGGTGATACCCTGCAATATTTTGGAAGTGGTTTTCCCTTGCTTCCTTTCCAGGGAAAGAGAAAGGAACTGGCCCAAGATCACCCAGCTGGCTTTGTCTCTAAAGCAGAACTACAGCTGAAGGTCTCTCACTTTCTAGCTTAATACTTTAAAGCACTACTCCAAACTGGCTCTCTTTTTTATACATACTAACAAAAATTATCAGCAAACATTCTGCACAGAAGATTACACCCTTCCTAAAGAACTGAGCCAGATAAGCTCAGGTTTGACTTTGAAGTGGGAATGGAATTCTTCTTTCCTCTATTCCCAGACTTATATGGGAAAGACTATTCCCAGACTATTATATGTTTAGAAAGAAATTGAGACTGCTGCCTGGGTTTTCAATATTTGTTTTAGGTTGTCCAAAGTTAGGGTCTCTGTAGGGGTGCAGTTGGAGAAACTTGCCCATTTCCAGTGTTCACCTCTTTAAAATTTAAAATGCTTTAGAAGATTAATATCAGAGAATAACTGCACCTCCAGAAACATGAAAGACTCAGACTGTACATCCTCTCCAACTTATTCCTGTAATAATGTTTTATTAATATAATAAGCCTTCTGTAAGTAGCAAACTTACTAATTTTTATAATTCAGACTCAATTTTTCATTCCATTTTTTTTCTCCCTTGACACATTTTATAATTGTTCTCTCTTTCCCCTTAAGAGTATGTTTGGTAAAGAAATAATTTGAGTATGATACTCATGTACACAATGACTGTTCCCTATATCGAAATAGTGCTTCATTTGCATTTCAGGATCTTTTTAAAAAGCCTTTAAACTTGTGTTACTTCAGCCTACTTCAGTGGCAGGAGAACTTTCCTTTGAGTAAATTATTCCCAAAAGCATGACTTACATTTTTCATTGAAGGAAATGAGATTGGAATGGCTATATCATATCTCAAATTGTAGTGTGCTTCTGGTGGAGAAAGTTCATCAGGATTTCTGCAACTATCAAACAGGGAGAGAAACAGATGGTTGGGAATAACAACACCAAATAACCAGAAGTGGTAGTGTAGTAGTTAAGGACAGAAAACCAAAGATCTCCCTGTGTTCAGTTCATTATTAAAATTGGTACTGTAGCTACTTCCTGGTGCAATAAAATTCTTCACAGAATGAAAACCATGCCTTGAAAAGATAATGAATGGGGGGAGATATACATTTATTTATTAGATTCACTTAAAAACAATGAAAAAAATATAAGTATTTGTTTTTCTCAATGGAGTCATAAAGGAATGAAAGATAGCACAGATTCTAAATAGAAGTGCTTGAGTTTAGGACTGCATTAAAATGAATTGTGTCTGCACCCTTAATAATATGAGGAGGTCATGAGTATACAATATATATATGTATATATGTGTGCTGTTTAGCTTCCCTCGGGTATTATCCCACATCATTGTAGTGTTGTTAAAGTTGTAGCAACGTTTCAGCAGAATCTCATCTCCATCATCAGGCTTCGTGTATTGAGTTCGAGGGAAGCTAAACAGCACACATGTAATGTACCCACGAAAGCTTAAAAAATATATATGTGTGTGTGTGTGTGTGTGTCAGCTTCCTCGGATATTATCCCACGTCATCGTAGTGCTTTTAAATTGTAGCAACGTTTCAGCAGAATCTATTGCCATCATCAGGCTCTGTATTGAGTTCGTATGTGGGTCAGGCTATCACAGACGTTAGTTTTAAATTTGAGGCTCGTGAGGAGGTGTGGTTCCAGCTTTTTTTAGTGCATTTTGTACCTATGACCTATGGAACAGCTGTCCTGCCCTACATAAGAGGTACTACAGACAAAATCAGAAGATACTACACAGGCATCACATCAAGACCTTGCCTTAAAACAGACAAAAAAATAGCAACCATCCTTAGAACCCAAAGATAAAATTGACCTGGAAAACCAAGGCAATACGAAGTTCCCTGTGCAGCATGCCTGCCACATAACATTGGGCAGACAATAAGAATAAGTACCCGCCTGGATGAACACAAAATGCACCAAAAAAAGCATTGAACACACCTCCTCACTAGTCCAACACATGAAAGCACATGTCATAACATCAACTTCAATGGCAACCA
>BHFT01077507.1:0-21079 GCA_004320025.1 Laticauda laticaudata
ACTCCGAGACACGACCATCTTCTCAAAGACGTTTGGCCTGCTTTATTTGCGACAGTAAACTGCACATCTGAATACCCGAAATAACCTGAAAGTTTCCAGCGATTTCCTTACAATAAGTAAACAACTACAAATCCCGGATCCACCACCTCTTGCAGCTCTCGTCATTCTCAACTCACAATGCCCCAATCTACCATTTCTCCATCCCAACACCGCCATCGCTCGGGTCTTTAGACGCTGCCTCTCACCTTTAGATGCCTAGATTACAATGTACCTTGGCTGTTTAGTAATGAAGAATGTACTCTAACCATATAACCCCAAGTAAGATTCCCCCCTCACCATCTTTCCAGGCTCAAGAATTTGTGCAGTGTGGATAGCGTTGCGTCTCAGTTCATGGCCACTAGTGGCTTCAGGTACCAAATGCTTGATCATGAACAGCATCAATGGAGTACATATAAATGGCACGGCAACAATTTGCTTTTTATTGCCTTATCACGCATTGCATCAGTGTCAGCACTGTATCTAAGAATTCTTTTTACTATCGTCTTTGCAACTTCTTGGGCACCTGGTTGCGAGAAGACAATTGGGCGGGGAGGAGGGAATGAGTGTGGGAAGTGTGCTAGGCAGGCTTGTCACCATATTTTTCTGTTGTGTAAATGAGGGGGAGCATACATCGAGGATGTGTTTAGTTTCTTAATTTCTCGCTTCTAGTTTTCTACTTCATAACTGCAAAGCCCGTTTACTCAAAATATGCCAAGGTCAACGGACAGAGGCCTCTAATCACCTGAATATGCCCACATGATCATATTCTATCTAATTTCATAATTGGAGAGTTGGTTCATCTGAACTATTATGGGGTGGCGAACGTTCATTCCACTTTATATATGTGATTTACGCGGCCTTAACTTCTCTCAGATCAGAATTCTTTGAGGTTTGCTACCCACTTCATTTTAGTAAAATGATATCTTTTCTCTTAATTCTAAAAGGAGTCTAAATAACTCTCTCCTTCTCTTTGGATTTTAATTTTGGAGCACCTCATGACTTATTCTGAATCTCCCTACTACCAGACCCACCCGAGAAGAAAACACCCAATTTTCTTCCAAATGGGACCTGAACATCATTCATCTTCAAACTAATTGACCAGAAGATCCTGGGAGCCATTGGAGGGCAAGATTCGTTGCTGGTACAGGAATCCGAATTGTTAGCAGAGCTCAATCTGGAGAGCAGGTCCAGCTGCTGAAACCCAGATTCCGCGTCACGGTGCGGGGTTGGGCTGGAAAGATCGGAGAAGCGGACCTCACCACTCCCCGCGGCATCACACCACCCCACTGGGCGCTCAGGAAAAAAGAGGCAAGCCCATGCAAGAGAGGGAAAAGAGAGAAACTCTTACTGGATCAAGCAGGAGGACTTCCTTCATAAGCCTGTTGAACAACCCCAAGCTGCACAAAGGTATGGAAGGGGAAGGCGCGGGAAGTAGCCCCAGCTAGAAGAGCAGCAGAGCCCCCTCTCCCATTAAATCAACTTCGAGCCAGGTAGCAGCCCCTGGCCCCCAGCGGGGAGTGTAATTCCTAGTAGGCGCTAGAAGCCTCCAAAGTAGCCTCACAATCTAGAAGTAAAGTCGGGGGAAATCCCAAAACCTTGGGCGTTTTTTTCCTAGCCCAAGTTCTGGAGCTATATGGGAAGAATACGGTTGAGGATTTTTCCTCAGCAAGCAGCCAAAGTGAGATGTGTTACCAGGCTCTGGATGGGAACAGCTGCAGAGTGGATTGGTAACCCGTGCATAATTGATAATGCTCCCCAATTTGATTGAATTATAACCTGTTCATGACTACCGCTGCGGGGCTAGGTTTGAGCGACCCATTGCAGAGCACAAGGCCCGGATCAGGATGAAAGATATAAATCAGGGGCAGAGGTCAGTGGCTGGACTACACCAAGAATTCAAACGTTTTGCAGGTCATATCTGAGAGCTGGTCCCAGGAAGCCCTGGATAGAAGCGTTTCAAGATGGATTGAACGAAGATGTTGTACCAGAGATGCATTGCCTAGAAGAGACCTGAATGACTTGCAAGATGTGGGTACTTGCTGGCAGAAGAAGTGGAAAATTGATTTTAACCCGAAGCAGACGGCGGTGAGGTCTGGGTGGACGAGCCTTTTTTCCCCCCAACCCTCAAGAGGTCCCCAAACCTCAAGGAGGGGAAGCATGGTGGCAGGCAAGATCCAACCCCTCTGCCCTTGTTTCCAAATGCGCGGTTAAGGGAAGGTCAAAACTGGGCTGTGAAACCTGCAAAAGTCAAGCTGGAAAACCAAAAGGAGGCCGCCAAAAGGAAGGAAGAAACCTGAAAAATCCCCAAGCGAGCTCTTCGCGAAAGTGGCCTAAAGACGAGAGCAGGTCGGCATCGAGGTCGCCCCTCAGCGGGAGAGGAGTCGGAAAACTCCGACTACCCCTGAGAGAAGCGATTAAACGAAAATCGGAAGACGGACTTCCTGGTAAGTCCAAACGAGGGCCCTTAGACCATTCTGGTGAAGTTGAGGGTACCCACTTCAGGTGGTCGAAGGGGAAATGCTAGCCCTGCTAGACTCTGGTGCACAAGGTGTGTAATCAACACGGGAGTTAGTAGAGAAAATGGGCTTTCAAACTAAAAACCTTTAAGAATGCCATTGCCTTTTCCCAATTAGAGGATCAGTGGCTGGGGGTTGCCCTTCACGTTTATCACAGAACCTGTAGAAATGACCATGGTGAGAGCATAATGAGACTCTGCACTTTATTGTGGTCCCTGGGATGGAGCAACTGTTAATACTTGATTGCCCTGCGCTCTGAAATTGGAACCCCAGGTTAAACTGGAAAAACGGGCGTCGTTGCGCATACGCACCAATCATGCGACCGCCGAAAAGGAGGGGCGATCTCAAAGCCGAAGCTTTCAGAATTCCGAAGAAATAGCTTCCAACAGGTACCGAAAACCCTTGAAAGGGGAAGGCAGAAAATTTCAAAAAGGAATATTGGGGATTTAAAGGAAGCATTCAGTGAAAAGAATGCCTCGGATGAGAACTACCGCCTCACTGTCAACAGATTGTGCCTATTTAAATCTTTTACATGGGGTGAACCTTCCCGAACCGAAGTTATATTCAATGACACCATGAGATTAGAGGCAGCTAAGAATTGTTTATAGATAAAACAATCTGGAACGTGGTTTTTCATTCCAACCTGCCTAGGACCCGGGTAGCGGCCCCAGTGTTGTTCCGTGAAAGAAAGATTTGGCTCCAAAACGCCTTGGTGGTGGTACTACAGAAATTTTTGAACGCCATTTCCGTGGAAAACGTGTACCCCCTCCCTTGATGAAGGCAACATGCTGGCCCACCTAACCAACGGGAAAGATTTTTCACAAAGTTGGATTTGAGAGAAGCATGACTTACTGAGTTCGAATTAAGGAAGGGTATGAATGAAGATCTGCTTTTAACTTGCCCGATGCGATTTGCTTCCAATTCAATGTCTCTTCCTTTTGGCCTACAAGGCGGCCCAGCTGTTCATTCATTGCAGATGATCAATCAGGTGTTACTATGAACATTTATACAGAGGGGTTCTGGTTATACCTTGTTGACATCCTTATCTACCCACAGAAAACTCTGCATATGAACTGTGAAACTGGTGCAGTCGCGTTCTTACAGAAACCGTGTGCTTGCTAAGTTGTTATGCTAAACTGTCCAAGTGTGAATTCCATCAAGAGAAAATTTGACTATTTGGGCATATCGCATCTCTCCAATCTGAGGGGCATTTAGCAAATTGGATCCAGACGAAGTGGTGTGCCGTATTGAATTGGGCTCCCCCACATACACCAGAATGAACAAACTTCAGGAGCTTCTTGGAGATTTTGCATTATTATAACTGGCAATTTCCTATCCCAGTTTTTGCTAACGGCATAGCCTCAATTTGGACCCTCCATCAAATCTCTTAAAAACTGAAAGGTAGAGGGTTGAAGCCAAGGCCTAGCAAGCCATTGGAGTGGCTCCATGGAAATCCAAGCCAGCATTCTTGAAAAAGCTAAAAGACTGTTTGCTGGCAGAAACCATGCTAAAGCACCCGTTACATGGAGGCTCCTTTCGTGATCCAAGCCGATGCCGAATGATGTGAGCCGTTGGAGCTTTGTTACTTCAAATCAACGAGAAAAGGACTTTAACTAGCCTTGTGTGTTATACCTCCCAAAAACTATCTGAAAACCGAGGAGAAGGTGCGGCCGTCTGGGAAAAAGAAGCTTTTTGCCAGTTCGTTGGGCCTTAGCTCGCTCTGGAGACATTTCCTTGGAATGGAGCATCCATTTGAGTATGGACTGAAGTCATTAAAAATTTGGAAGCGTTAAAAACGCCCTCAGAAGCATGTCCCCTAAACAAGTCCGTGGGCCCAGTATTTTCAAGCGGTTCCAATTTCTCACTTGAAGGTTATATTCTAGGGGGAAGAACTCATGGGGGATGCTCTCTCTAGACTTACCCAATATAATGGTATTCGCCAGGAAGTGAATAGAAGCCCAATTGTTTCACCCAAACATCTTAGCCGCCCCAGTAATTCACCAGAGCCCAAAAGAAGAAACAAGAAGTGGATTTATCGAAATGACCTAACCAAACAACTACAAAGAAGCTTTTAAAACTGATGATTGGTTCTGGTTCATTTCGAAAGACCTACACAGTTAGAGCCATGTTTGGCTTGGGTAAGGACCAAAAGTTGTATGGTGCCACAGGTGCTTGAGTCGCGCAGCCAAATGACAACAACCAGCTGCAATGATTCTAAAGCAGCTGGTCACTTTGGATTTTGTGACAAACCTTTACACCTGGCCTTAAGCGGTCTAATCCTGGTCCGCGCCTACTGGAAGAAGCGACCATTGGAAGGCTTATATAGCTAGCTGTCCAATTTGTGGCTTTGGCAAAGAGACCCTCCTGGGTAAAGTCAGCAGGGTTGTTACAAAATGTAGCTAGACCAACAGTCCCCTGGAAGGAAATCTCTGTGACTTTAAAGTTAGAACCACCGAAAAGCAGTGGAAACATTGGTTATTTGGCATTGTACACTGATTGCTTTTCCAAACAAGTACATTGATACCTTGTTCTAAGAGTTCCATCTGCAAAGACGTTGGCCTAAACCATTTTGTATTTCCACATATCTATAGGTTACATGGCGTGGAACGCATAATCTCTGACAGAAGGCGTCCAATTTACCTTCAAATTTTTGGAAAGAGTTTCTGGAAGTTTGATAGGCTCCACCCAGGGCTTAAGCTCGTCACCCCCCCACCCCCCCCAATACCAATGGGGACCTGTACGCGCGCATAACGCCGTTAGTGTTTAGAACAGTATCTTAGATGTTTGTCGTCAATCGTTATAACATCTCATCTTCCACCCTTTCAATGGGAACCTCCGGCGCGCGCGTTCCTTGTTTCTCTCCTTAACTCGTACTAGCCACAAGCTCCTCATGCATGGAATGCGTGACACTACTAGTAGCGACATAAGCGCAGTACTGGATTTTACGTGCAACGCATTTAACTAGTAGCTGCAGAAGGACTAGGATTTACTGTATAGACCGCGCATTTCGTAACTTCCTCGTGGAAACGGGCCTTTTCATATAAAACAAAACAAAAATAAAAAGCACGGAAACACCGTCAGTCCTCAAGAGAGAGATGGAGAAAATATAAAGCACAAATAAATTAATCATTAGACAATTACAAATGAACACACTGCTAGGGTTTATCAGGACACTCTGCGTACGAAATGCTTTGATCATCTTTAGGGGCTTTAACGTCGCTATTTTTCAATCGAACCCATTTCGTTAATACCCTTGCCTCGGACTATTCCGGACTTTGTTTCGCAAGGCTACAAGATACTTGGATGCCGACCCCTCCATTTTGCTTTGACCGAGCAGCCCCACTACTTTCGCGAAGTATTCACCACGACATAGAAATACGCCGGCGTTTCACTTTAACTTTCAAAATGTTTGTTCACCTCAATCAGTATGGTATGCGAGAGGTCAGCCTGGATGGTCTTAATCAGAAGTATGCCGCCGACGCGTCACCGTTAAGTACAATCGCGCAGACGAACAGCCCTTCAGGTTTTAACAAACTAACATGAAAAGCCGAGTGAAATTTGTGAAGAGTTTTTGTGGTTAAGTTCAGCTGGACTTGTTACAGGGTTATAATCGGCTTCAATCGTTGAAAGGACCAAACATATTTAGGACCAAGTTTCTTCGATTTTTGAGTGGTTTGCTGGTATCTTGGTGGACAGGAAAACTTTGTCGCCTACTTTATATATTTCGTGGAGATCTTTCTTGTCTGCAACTTTCTTATGGGCCTCATCTAATGCTTTACGTGTTTACTGGCCAGTTAAGTGGAGTTGAGTTATTCATTCATCAACGACTGGATGTTAAGGCCTCACGAGGGAAGTTCAGGTCATGGCGTACAAATCTTGTCCTGAAGCTACTTTAAATGGAGTAAATCCAGTTATGCCCTAGTTTACAGATGTTTGTGTATATAGCCACCAGCAAAAATGGCAGTAGAGTCGGTCGACAGTTCATTTGTTGATTAATTTATTTGTATAACATCTAAGATACTGTTTCTAACACTGCCGTTTTAGTCCTCTCACAGGCACCATTGGTTTGGGGGGGTGGGTGGTGAGACTAGCCCTGGTGGAAGCCTATCAACTTCAGAAAACTCTTCCAAAAATTTGAGGGGTAAATTGGACCTTTGTCAGAGATTATGCCGTTCCGGAACGCCATGTAACCTATTAGATATGTGAAATAAATGGTTTTTAGCCAACGTCTTTGCAGATGCGAATCTTAGAACAAGGTATGCAATGACTTGTTTGGAAACAAATCAGTACCTCCAAAATAACCAGTTTCCACTGTTTCGGGTTGGTTCTACTATAAAGTCCACAGAGATTTCCTTCCAGGACTGTTGGTCTAGCAATTTTGTAACAACCCTGCTGAACTCCAGGAGTCTCTTGCCAAAGCACAAATTGGACAGCTAGCTATATAAGCTTCAATTCCTTCTTCCAAAGTAGGCCACCAGGATTGCCGCTTAACCAGGTGTAAGGGTTTTACAAATCCAAAGTGACCAGCTGCTTAGAATCATGAGCTTGTGTAGTATTGGCCCTCAGCACCTGTGGCACATACCAACTTGGTCCCACCCAAAGCCCAAACCATTCTAACTGTATAAGTCTTTCGAATGAACCAAGAACATTCATAAGTTTTAAAGTTCTTTTAGTTTTTTGGTTTAGGTCATTCGATAAATCCACTTCCTGTTTTATCTTTGGCTCTGGTTGATTACTGGGGCGTGCCTCTAGAGTTTTGCGTTTTGTTGAAACAATGGGCTTATCACTTCCTGGCGGAATACCATTATATGGTAGTCTAGAGAGTGACATTCCCCCATGAAGTTTCTCCCCCTAGAATATACTCAGTGAGAAATTGATGAACCGCTTGAATACTGGCCCAGCGGACTTGTTAGACAGCTTCTGAGGCGTTTAAGGCTTTCAAATTTTTATTCAGTCCCATACCTCAAATGGATGCTCCTTCCAGAATTGTCCCAGGACAGTAAGGCCCAAACACGAACTGCAAAAGCTTCTTTTTCAGACGGCCCACCTTCTCTCGTTTTTCAGATAGTTTTTGGGAGGATTATACACACAAGGCTATTAAAGTCCCTTTCTCGTTGATTTGAAAAGTAACACCGCTCCAACGTGCCAATCATTGCATCGCTGATCACGAAAGGAGCCTCCATGTCCGGGTGCTTTAGATGGTTCTGAGCAACAGTCATTTTAGCTTTTCAAAAGCTGCCTTGGATTCATGGAGACCACTCCAATGGCTTGCTAGGCCTTGGGCTTCACCTCCCTTTAGTTTTTTAAGAGATTTGTGAATGCGCATTGCTATTTAGCAAAAACTGGGATAAATTGGCCAGTAAAAATTGCAAATCCCAAAGAAGCTCTGGAGTGTTTGGTATGTGGGGAGCCCATTCCAATACGGCACGACACTTCTCTGGATCCATTTCTATGCCCTCAGATAAATGCGATATCCCAAATAGTCATCAATTCTCTTGATGAATTCACACTTGCGACAGTATTAGATTACAACTTAGCAGCACACGGTCTTCTGTGAACCGATGCCCACCAGTTTCACATGTCATGCTCAGAGTTCTGTGTTAGATAAGATTGCACAAGGAAAACCAGAACCCCTTTGTATAAAATGTTCATGTAAACACCTGATGATCATCTGCATGAATACAGCTGGGCCCCTTGTAGGCCAAAAGGAAGAAACATTGAATTGGAGAATCCACGGGCAGTTAAAAGCAGGTCTCATCATCTCCCTTCCTTAATTCGAACTCAGTAGTATTTGTTCTCTCAAATCCAACATTGTAAAAATCTTTCCCTTCTTTGCCGTTAGGTGGGCCAGCATGTGCTTTCATCAAAGGGACGGGTACACGTTTTCCCCCTTTCCCCCCCCCCCCCAACGGAAATGGCGTTCAAAATTTCTTAGTCCACACCAAGCGGGTTGGAGCCATCTTTCTTTTCACGGAAAACATGGGCGCTTACCGGAGTCTACAGGTTGGATGGAAACCACGGTTCCAGATTTTTATCTATAAACATTCTTTACTCCTCTAATCTCATTGGTGTCTGAATATAACTTCGTTTTCGGGAGGTCAACCCATGTAAAATTTATAATAGCACAATCTTGTTGACCGGTGACGGCGGTATTTTAGCTCATCGAGGCCTTTTCACTGAATGCCTTCCTTTAAATCCCAATTTCTTTTGGAATTTTCTCCTCCCCTTTCAAGGGTTCCGGTACCTGTGGAAAGCTATTTCATATCGGATTTACTGAAGCTTCGCCTTGAGATCGCCCTCCTTCCGGTCGCTATTGAGTGCGTATATGCGCAACGACCCCTTTTTTCCAGTTAACCTGGGGTTCCATTCCGGAGCCAAGGGGCATCCAGTATTACAGTGCTCTCAGGACCACAAATAAAGTAGCCAGAGTCTCATTATGCTCTCCACATGGTCTTTCTACAGTTCTGTGATAAACCTGGTTGAAGGCAGCCCCAGCACTGATCCATCTAATTGGAAAAGCAAATGGGCATTCTTAAAGGTTTTAGTTTGAAGCCCATTTTCTCTACACTCCGTGTTGATTACACACCTTTGTGCACCCAGAGTTCTAGCAGGGCTAGCATTTCCCCCTTCGACCCCTGAAGTGGGGGGTACCCCTCAACTTCACAGAAGGTCATGGGCCCCTCGTTGGAACTTACCAAGGGAGTCGTCTTCCGAGTCGTAATCGCTCTCTTCAGGTAGTACCGGAGTTCCGACTCCTCTCCCGCTGGAGGGGCGACCTCTGCCCACGTACTCTCGTCTTTTAGCGCCACTTCGCAAGCTTCGCTGGGGAATTTTCAGGTTTCTTCCTTCCTTTTGGCGCCTCCTTTTGGTTCCAGCTTTGACTTTTGCAGTTCACAGCCCCAGTGACCTTTCTTCCCGCATTGAGAAACAGGCGCAGGAGGGAGTTGGATTCTTTGCCGCCACTCTTCCCTCTGAGGTTTTGGGGACCTCTTGAGGGTGTGGGGGCGAAAGCGCTCCCTCACCCAACCTCCCCGCCGTCTGCTTCGCGTTAAATCAATTTTTCCATTCTTCTGACACAGCAATTACCACATCTGCAAGTCATTCAGTCCTTCTAGCAAGTTGCCATCTCTGGTACAATCTTCGTTCAATCCATTTGAAACGCTTCTATCAGGGCTTCCTGGGACACCTCAGATATGACTGCAAACTGTTGAATTCTTGCGTGTAAGTCAGCACTGACCTCTGCCCCCTGATTATGATTCTTCATCCTGATCCGGGCTTGTGCTCTGCCCAATGGGTCCCAAACCTAGCCCGCAGCGTAGTCAATGAACAGGTGGTTATAATTCATCAATTGGGAGATTATCATTATGCCAGGGTTACCATCCACTCTGCCCAGCTGTTCCCTCCAGAGCGCCTGGTAACACTCTCACTTTGGCTGCTTCTGAGGGGAAAAATCCTCCCCGTATTCTTCCATATAGCTCCAAACTGGCTAGGAAACCCCAAGGTTTGGGATTTCCCCCGTACTTTTACTTCTAATGGAGGCTACTTTGGAGCTCTACGCCTACTGGAATTACCACCTCCCTCTGGGGGCCAGGGCTGCTAACTGGCCTCAAGTTGATTTTATGCGAGAGGGTGCGCTCTCTGCTTCTTTCTAGCTGCGGGCTACTCCCCCTCCCCTTCATACCTTTGCTGCAGCTTGCGGGTTGTTCAAAGCTTCATGAAGGAGTTCTACCTGGCTTTTGTCCAGTAAGAGTTTCTCTCTTTTCCCTCTCTTGCCATGGCTCTCTTTTCCACGCCAAGTGGAGTGGGTTGTTGATCCCGAGGGGGGGGGTCCTTCTCCGGATCTTTCCAGCCAACCCCCACTGACCATCTGGGTTTCACTAGCTTGGATCCTCTTCCAGATTGAGCTCTGCCTAACAATTCGGCTTCCTGTACCAGCAAAGAATCTTGCCCTCCAATGGCTCCCAGATCTCCTGGTCAATTAGTTGAAGATGACATGATGTTTCAGGTTCCCCTGGAAGAAAATGGGTGTTTTCTCTGGGTGCGGCTGGATATGAGGGAGATTCAGAATAATGTCATGAGGTGCTCCATTCAAAATCCGAAGAAAGAAATATTTAGACCTCTTTAAATTAGGGAGAAAAGATATCTTATGAAAATGAAGTGCGGTAGCAACCAAAGAATTCTCTGAATCTGAGGAACGGAAATTAGGCGCGTAAGGTAAGCGGCGCGTAAATCACATATATAAAGTGATGGAAACGTTCCCACCCCCAATAGTTCAGGATGAAACTTTCCAATTAGAAATTGTTGAATATGATTATCATGTGGGCATCTTCAGGTGATGATGAGGCCTCTGTCCGTTGACCTTGGCATATTTTGATAACGGGTTGCAGTTATGAAGTAGAAAACTAAGCGAGAAATAGAAACCTAACTCTGATGTATGCTCCCCCCTCATTTACACAACAGAAAAATGTGACACCTCTAGCACACTTCCCACACTCATCCCCTCCTCCCCATTTCTTATGACAGCCAAAAGTTGCAAAACGATAGTAAAAGATCTTGAAGGCTGACACTATGCATGCTGATAAGCAATAAAAGCAATTGTTGCCTGACTTATATGTATCAATATGCTGTTCATATCAGCTTTGGAAGCCATAGTGGCCATAATGAGACCAGACGCTTCCACACTGCCAAATTCTTGAGCCTGGGAAGATGGGAGGGGGGAATTTCTTGGGGTTATATGGTTAGACATTCTTCTTCTAAGCCAAGGTCATGTAATTCTGCATCTAGGTGAGAGGACGTCTCAAGTTGGGATGGATGGTGATTGGGGCATGTGATGAGATGAAGAGTGCAGGGGGTGGATTTGTAGTTTTTACTTATTGTAAGGAAACCTGGAACTTTCAGATTCGGGATTCCCCAGATGTGCCAGTTTACTGTCCAAATAAAGCAGAACTTTTGAGAAGATGTCTGTCTCGGAGTTATTTGTTGGAATGGAGGTTTTCTGGAACGCTGACAGTTCATTTGCTCGCAATCAATGTTTCTGAAGGAAGAGTGTGTTGTAACGATTATACAATGGCTGGACATGGCCAAAATTGACCTGTTTGATCAGATATAAGACAATAAGTACTTTTATCAAACCTCTTTGGGACATTTTGTTGAAAATGGAATGATTTTTCAGAGGTCAAAAAAAAAAAAGGCCTGGTCTTATTTTGTGAGATTGGTGATTTATGGATTTGCAGACTGAAAATGGGAAGAACAGAATTAGTATATTATTTTAATGAGGGAAGAATGAGCATAAGAGTGTAATTGCTGAAAAAAAGAACTGAAGTGGTTCTGCATATATTTGTATCTTTTTCTGTATTTTCTGACTTCACATTTTCTCTTATTTACTTATTCTATATTATTTCATGTTTTACTTTTATTTCTATTAAAAATCAAATATTTAAAAAAATCTGAATATTTTATTGAAGCATTAAGGCAGATTATGTCACAAAATAATATCAGACAACTACATACCTTCTCTTGTGATAAGTTTGTGGAACACTTAAGTCTATAGATCACTGTTCTGACAAATTAATACCATATTAGTCTACCACCTGAAACACTTTTCAATTTTATCTAATTAGCCCTCATATCTAACTTATAAACCAAATCACTGTAATGTTAGATTAAATGTCCAGTTAATTTTATTAGCACCCTTTTTACCTCTTCATCTTTCTAAATGCCTCTCCCACCCTAGTATAAACATTTTGACTAATTCCTCAGCATTCCTGCGAGTAATGGATGTTGCTATATTACAGTTCTCATTAGTGATGGAAATAGCATGTGCCAAGTACTTGGGGAAAAAAGACAATAAATCTTACATCGATGTAAATTACATGGATATATTTTTGAGAAAAAACATGAAGTGTCAAGAAGAGATTTATTTCTTCACAACTAGAATAAAGCAAATTATGATATGAAATGTTTCAACATAAACAAAATGTGATATATTGACTTTACTCCAAATATTTAATTCTTCTGTTGTTGAGCTGCCATGAATTCTTTGGCTAACTTTATTGTCACCTCTCATCTTAATTTGCTGTAACAGTCAACATTGAATATTTAGTATATATGCAATAAAAACTATGTAAGAGATTGTACCTTATTGCAATGTTCTTTAAAAAAAACTGGTATCAGATTTTCTAAAAATGACATAGATATAACGATAAATTCTTCTATGATTTAGAGCTACAATTCTCATTTCAGAAGAAAAGGAAAACCAAATTCTTTATAACAATGTAATTTTCAATTTGTCTGATCTTTTTGTTTCTGCCGTCTACCAACTATTTTAATGTAATGAGTTTCTGGAATTAATTATGCAATTCATTGTTTTGAAATTCTTCACACAATCTGTATTAAAATATTTTGCTTCTGCAGGTGTGAGTAATTGGCAAGCCGAAACCATTTTATTACTCTGGTACTCCTATACCAGTACCATGTTTCTCACAAAATAAGACCGGGCCTTTTTTTTTTTTTGACCTCCGAAAAAACGGCTAGGCCGTCTTTTTGGGGGTGACTTAATTTCCTCCCCCACCTAGGGCAGCCCATACATACATATCTTGCCACAATGCTGCTTCTATCGGCCGACGAAAGCTCCCCGAAGGCAGAGTCCCCAGCTGCTTCGGGGCGAGGCATGGCTGCCCATGTCCCCTCGCCATTAGGCAGTGTCTTTCGGGCGATGGAAGCTCCCCAAGTGCAGTCACCAGCCACTTCGATCGGCCGGTAGAAGTGGCCTCAGGGCGAGCGCACACAAACACTCCCCTCGCCCCGAGGCCGCTTCTACTGCGGCCTCGCAGTGAGTGGAGTGTGTGTGTGTGTGCGCTCGCCCCAAAACCGCTTCTACTGGCCGATTAAAGTGGCTGGTGACTGCACTTGGGGAGTTTCCATTGCCCGAAAGACACTGCCTAATGGCGAGGGGACACAGGCAGCCACGCCTCGCACCGAAGCGGCTGGGGACTCTGCCTTTGGGGAGCTTCTATTGGCTGATGTTCTATCGCTAGATCGGGGTATTCTAGCCTAGGCTACCTGCAGGGCACTCCTAAAGGTAAGTTTTCTCCCCACTCCCCCACCCTTCCCCCCATTTCTCTTCACCTCGCGTAGTTCAATTTCTCTTCACCTCGCGTAGAACAATGTGAGAAATGGCAGGGAAACGCATGGTTTAACTAGGCCTAAATTTTGGGGGTGGGGCTTAATTTCACCTCATGCCTAGAAATCATGCTGGGCCTTCCTATCGGTGGAGGCCGGATTGTTGGAGAAACACAGTAGTATACTGTAATTGCTGAAAATCAGTGGCACACATTTCTGCCATTTGTAGGCAGGAAAACACATAATTTGCAGCATATTCCCCCCAAATAAGTTTTAACATTATCTAAACAAATATAATCACACACACCCATCCAAACTTGCAAATCCCAGGAGGAAGAGAAAATCCTGGTTCTATCCATGTATGATGTGGTAGCACCTATTTGAGTCATTCTAGCTTTTGTTTCCTCAAAAAACTTTAACTACGATATGTCCTATACAGCAAATATTTGGCCATCAGTAAGTTAGTAGAATATAATTATTCAGGTTGAAGTGGACTTGTTTCACTAATCTGTATTAGTTCATTTGGTTCCCTCAAAACAAAACACTTCAAATCTTGTACACTACAGATGTACAAGCCCAAATTTGATGTAAACTCAATACCAATTTTTTAAACATCTTTTAAGAATAGGAATCCAAAAACAGTATTTAAACCAAATATATTTTAGGGGTTTCCCCTGTTTTAGCTCAAATCTCTTGTAAATAGCTTTCAGCATTTTTAAGCATGGATGGGGAAAACCTATTTTCATATTTTAAAATGCCATTACAATGCACCTGTCATTTATCCCCTTCTGCTAAATCACTTAGCATGTATTTTAATCACAGACACACATGCTGAGCAACTGTTTTAAAACAAAAGGCTAACAAGACAATATGCAGTTCAATACAACTGCAGCATATGATATAACCCTGACTTTGTGCTAGGGGAAATCTAAGCCTAATCCATTGTCCCAAATCTGTGCCAAAAGAAGATGTACCACTTTCTATATTTTTATTAAATTTTTAATATTTAACAAGCATTGTTTTTCTCTCCTCTCCAACACAAGAAAGTCCTCCACTCACAACCATTTGTTCAAAGTTACAATGGCACTAAAAAAAAGTGACACAATCAGTCCTCACACCTATGACTGTTGCAGTGCCCGCATGGCCATGTGATCAAAATTTGGGCACCTGGAAATCAGCATGTATTTACAATGGCTGCAGCATCCTGAGGTCATGTGATCACCAGCAGATCAACCTTCCAGATTTCAACTGAATCATGTTCCTATCACCTGAACAGGATCTGTCCTAGGCATCCAAATACCAAGAGGAAGGATGCTAGTTAGCAGTTCACATCTATGGCTGGCTTGTTCTCATCTCCAAGAGAAAAAGCCCCTTAGTAACTTAAACAAGACCTAGCCATCCTCTAACGAGTCCATGTACCAGTCATAATATCTCTGGAAAATTATAGCTTTGGATATGTTCCTCCCTAGAAGGGCCATAACAGCAATTGCATTATCCCTCTTAGACTGCCTTCAGCTGTTGCTAATAATGGCAAAAAATAAACCTCTGAAACATTCGTCCCCTTTGTTCAAAGCATCCCTTTTATCTGTTGTACTTCTTTTTTTCTTTCCACATCTTCCAGTATATTCCAGTTATTCTTCAGCCTCTGCTCTACTTAAACTCTAATAATCTCATACATTGTCCAGATCCACTTCCTTTCTCTTTCACTTTTCTCTTACACATTTTCACCCTCCTTCCTTTCTTTTCCAGAAGCACATTGCTTCTTTCCTCTTTTTCTTATTAATCTTTGCTTATTCCTCCCCCCTTCTTCCATCTTATACAGGTAGTCCTCAACTTACAAACACAACTAAGTCCAAAATTTATGTTGCTAAGTGAGAATTTGTTCAGTGAGTTTTGCCCCATTTTACAACTGTTCTTATCGCATTTGTTAAGTGAATCACTACAGTTGTTAAATTAATAACACGGTTGTGAAGTGAACTGCGCTTCCCCATTGACTTTGCCTGTCTGAAGGTCCCCAAAAGGTAATCACATGACCCCAGGACACTGCAGCGGTCATAAATGTGAGTTAGTTGCCAGGCATCTGAATGTAAATCATGTGATCATGGGACATGCCATAATGGTGGTAAGTGTGCAAAATGGTCATAAGTCACTTTTTTCAGTACCGTGGTAACTTTGAACAGTCACTAAATGAACTGTTGTAAATCGAGGACTATCTGTACTTCTTTCATCCACTTCAATCAATCCCTTCTGGAAGCCAATGGCAACTGTTATCTACTCTTTATCTACCAAATCATCTCATCTGCTAAGCTATAGTGAGCATTCCTATTCTGGAACCACTGGTTGAAACCTCAAGGCTTCTGAGTGTGAGCAGTAAAATTATATTTTAAATTCATGTGCAGATATCATATTCACTAATCCAATCATATGTTTTCAGAAGGTGAGGAAACTTTTTTTTAAATGTGCATTAATTTCCTCACATTTTCTTTAACTTATGGATTTTCTTCAGAAGACTGTTTTATTGCGATCTATTTATAGTTATTTATTGCTTGTACACTGACCTAAATCTTGGGAATAAGTTGTATAAAACTAAAATAAATAATTATTATGCAAGTGAACTAATTTAGCTTTACGTCTAAGCTTCCCCATTAATTAAACCTGGAAAGCACCAAGTAACAATTGCTTTTTTTTTTTTTTTTTCTGNAATTGCTTTTTTTTTTTTTTTATTCTGCGGGATAGTCTGCTTTCTATAAAAAGTAATTTGAAATTGAGCTAAATTTTCAGGAATTATAGCCTTTGGGACAAGGATGGAACATGCCAATTGATGGACAATTTAGGAAGCAAAGTACTGTTTCATCATGAGTACACTACTTTCGATATAAGATCTGATAAACTGTTTTCCACATTGGAAAGCAATTAAGTAATTTTAATGTTAGTTTTATTACATATTTTGTGGTTTAATGTTTGATACAGATTGTTGTTCTACCACCATAAATAAACTTCGATCTGATTAATTTTAACACTTTGTTCCCTAAGCAGAGTCTTGCCAGTATAATTTTAATTTCTGTACCACACTGGAAATACATTTCAAGCACAGTTTCTTCTCCTGAGGGATTCAATTCTGCCAAGTTTCAGATGATTAGGTTCAAGAGTTTTATATTGTTATTCAACAACCATCAAGCCAAATGCTACGTAGTGTTCCTGTTAATGAAAAATACTACAGAGAAAAATGCCAATCTTACATGATAAAAGTAGCCCTGTCTTATAGTAATTCTTTTATTTCACTATTTTTAATTTGATGGCATATTGTGATACTCTTTGTTTTCTTCCTTTTGATTAAAGACTTTTGTATCAAAGTAAAACAAATGTTTTTGTCCTTGGATCAACGAATTAGCCCTTGTGACAATCTCCATCACTGAAAGCTTTCAAAAAGAGACTCAAAAAGCATTTGCCTAAAATGGCACACAGCAGGGCTGTCAAACTCGTGGCTCACGGGGTGGATGTGTCATGTGCTGGTCACACCCATGACCAGTTTAGCAAAGGGGGGAAAAGTTGCGATACGTCACTTGACGATGCCGTAATGATGCAAGTTTGACACCCCCATTATAGAATCTCCTGCTTCAGCAGGGGATTGGACTAGAACAGTGGTCGCCAACCAATAGTCCTCAGAGAAATGTCACCCCCAAAGCACCCCCCAAAACAATTAATCCAGGCTGCACAGGAACACAAGGCTGTCCCACCCACATGGCCCATGGGAACACAAGGCTTGCATCACTTGCATTGCAAACAACACAAGGTAATGAGGGGAGGGGAGAAAGGTTGGAGGGGAGGAACTTGCTCTAATTGCCCCATGTGCCTCGCCTGGCCCCCGGGCTGCTTCTTTCCACTTCTTTTTTCTGCTGCTTTTGGCTGCATGTAAGGAAAGCAGCAAAAGTCTTTCTTTTTCTCCCCCAAACTCTGCCAGAAATGAGTCTTTGGGACCCTGATGCTCCAAGAGGCTGTGCCAACACGACAAGTCTCACAAAGATTCATTGCTGATGGAGTTTGGGGGAAAGAAAGACTTCTGCTGCTTCTGCTGCTTTCCTTGCATGAAGGCAAAAGTCTCTCTTTCTCTCCCCGAGAACGGAGCTGGAGACGGTATCCTGCGATCCCAAATAGAGAATGATCTATCAGTAGGAAAATGGGCTGGGGAATGTTCCTGCAGACTTTTTTGGGGATTTTCCCAGGGTCTCTGGTCCGCGGGATTTAAAATTATGAGTTTGGTGGTCCCTGAGGTCCAAAAGGTTGGCGACCCCTTTACTAGAAGACCTCCAAGGTCCCTTTCAACTCTTATTGTTCTATGTGCTATGAATTTATGATCCCTTGTCCAGTTGAAATGCACTGGTATGCATTTCACAATTGGTGCACCCTCACAATTGGTAAGGCACTGATATAAAGTAGATGGAGCTTTTTCTCTTCTTTTGGAGGTTGGGCTGTCGTTTTTTTTAAAGGCTTACTATAGAAATTTGTGGTTTGTTTGTTTTGAAAGAAAAAAAGACAAGCCAGCTTGATCTAGTGGCGAAGATATCAGGCTAGAAACCAGAACACTGTGAGTTCTAGTCCTGCCTTAGGCATGAAAGATCACTAGCTAAATTTGATCCAGTCGTAATTCCAGGCTCGATTATGATCATAAGTCACGAACCACCTGTATTACATGAATGTTGGAAGCAGCAGCTAAAATCTCTGAGTCAATCATTCCAGGCAGAATACCAGACTCAAGTGATTCCCTTCTTCCCGTTCATATGAAAAGGATTTTTTAAAAAACTATTTTTGTATTACACGATCATTATATACAAGGATTCCATTAACTTCAAGTTCTTCAGTTAATTGTATTCCACTCCATATCCAAAGACATCCCTGTTCATTTACTAATTGTCTTATGTAAACTCAGGACAAAATAGCTTGTGTATGCGTATAATTTTAAAAATCCAAACCCGTACTTTATATTTATTAGTGAGATAGAGAAAACATACCTGTTTTACTTTAAATAATGTCCTCTGGCTATGCCATTTGGAAACACAATCACTTATTTCCTTAAGAATCTCAATAAGAGTTTTTGTCATCCCAAAACATTCTGGCTAAACAATCTTTTTAAAAAAAATACTTCTCTGTATTTTGTAATATTCAGGAACAAATTTGCATGTAGCCTTTTGGTTTGGGGATGATGAGTCACCCTAGCTTTGAGCAAAAATGATGAATTCATTTTAAAAATAAGAACCCATTAAAATTAACATAGTGGAAAACAACCTGGCAGATTAGAAGGTAACTTTCAAAATTAATCGGTGCCAAACCTTCTCGTTCATAAGATTTTTCGTTTTTGAGATGAAACTTTCCAATCATCACATCTGACAAAATATTGGCCTCAAGTTGAAAAATACATCCATTTCACTACCCATTACTCAAGGTCAGTAGAAAATTGTGACCATGAGAAACAAAATTACAGTAGCATAATTTGTAAGTCTTTAATCTTCTAGAAAATCCGTTTTTAAAAAACCAACTTCTACTATTGTAGGACTTTCCGTACCAATATAATTCATCCGAACTGTCCAGCCAAACCTCTTTCTGTAGAACATATCACATTATATTTCGACGGAGTACATTTTATGCCACAGTGTAATGAGGTTTAGTATATTTAAACAGTGACATCAAAAGTTAAAATAGATATGAGCAACATAACACATGCACAGGATAATGTCTGAAGACTCCTCCTTTTACTTTTGAGAAATATCTTCACATCTTGCCCTGTTCAATGTTAGTGTAGAGTTCCAAGTAACAAATCCATAGCAAGCAATACTGCAAGGCAATTAAACTCCTCAAAGAATATTTTTATTGGAAATATCATATTGGCACATATCTGGTAAAAACCGACTCTGAAGATTCCCGTGGTTTTCACCTTATTAAAATATTTTCTACTTTCTCATAACAGTCAGTCACATGGTCCAATCATGGTACAGTCTGGCAGCTGGGTAGCATCATACCGCCTCCCTCCAACCAGGTGTGAGAATGTCCTTGGTGCCCAACAGAAAGTATTTTGTTTTGGCTACAAAATCGCCTCTATCTCAAGCCCCTCCCTCCCTATCCCTCAGCTCCAGTGTGACAGTCAAAATGGCTTCAGTCAGGCCAGCTTCAGGGCTGACAGAGCCTTTAATGATTTTAAACATTTTAGGTGTTGGCAATCATATTTCAACAGTATTAGAAAATTGCAAATTCTAATACACTAAAAAAACCACCCTCCACCAAATTTCTATTTACGAAACTGTTTGCCAATACAAACTGAGATACAATACTGAATACAGAAGAGGCAAACTGTCACTTAAATGTCCAATGTCGCAAACTATAACTAATATCTTACAAACTGAACCCAATTTAAAAATTGCCTGGTTTACATATTAGATCTATTTCTTTCCTCCTGGGAATATTGCTTATTCTATCTGCCAATTAACAGGCAATCCTCTACATGCAGTATACAATTTTGAGATAATAAAAATTGTTATCTAACTGCCAGCTTCCACCCAAAATCATTGTACCTGTTTATCTACCACCAAAAGGCACACCAATATCTTGCCTTGCAAACCATTATGTACAGAACCTTGTTATTTAATCTAATGAACATCATTGCAGATTCCTCCTATCTTTGATTTTTTTTATCTACAGATAGTCCTTAATTTACAACTGGTCATTTGGAGTTATGATAGTCTTAGAAAGGGTGCTTTACAACTCATAAAACACTTCCAGCTGTCATAAAATATTCCCACCTCACCCCATATTTTGTGCATTTGGAAACTGCTCACATTTACAACTGGTTGTGTAGCATTCTGTGGTCACATGGGCACAATTTGTTACCTTTTTACCAGATGTCCATTCAGGAGAATGGATTTTGTAATGCAGCAGGTTCCTAGAAGGAGAGAGCATATTCTAAGAAAAAAGACCAGATTCTGAAAGGAGACCCAGCCAATCCACCCTTGGACCTCTCTATATAGTAGAAGCATATAGAAGCTATCACCATTTTAGAGTGGCAGGCATGGGAGGCAGAGTGAAATGTGTCAACTATGTGGAGTCCTTACATTGCCACAAATGATCTAAGCCCAGCCCCATTTTGAATTATTGACTCTTATCAAGTGCCAATTAGTTGTCTAAATTGACAATTAGTTGTCTAAATTCTTCTTTATAGATTTGAAAAAATCTTCTGTGGTGCAACTTAATTCTTTGCACCTGATACATACTAGTTTTTCATATAAAGTCTCAAAAGTACATGCTGTAGAAAGGGCGTTGGTACTTACCTGATACGCCCGTTCTCCTATGAGCTGCTCAGAGCATCCAGTAGTGGGAGGTGCTTAGTCTCCGCATTCACAGGCTGAGCTTGATTT